>VWZU01009054.1:3396830-3510568 GCA_013397095.1 Sterrhoptilus dennistouni
AAAAAAAAAAAAGGATCTAACATTGTGTAGAAATTTATCAGTGTTGTTAAGTTCTGCAATATTTTGTGGTTTATTAGCAACACACCATTAAAGTGGCAGATTGCAAGTAAAGAGAGCCATTATAGCCTGATACAGCCTTGGAACTCTCCCTGACTGAACCACAGCCAGAGGGGAATGGTACCATTCATTGTGGCTGGAGTTTTGAAAACAGTATCCAGTGGTATTGGAAACTATCTCCAATTGTTTTGGAAACTCTGGCAATTACTGACCTGAGGAGGGAAATTTTGCAGATGATGAATGCCTGTAAAGAGCAGTCCTAAGTGAAGCCCTTTGAGCTCTCCAGGACTGCAGTGCACTCACTGCAGCAGCATCTCCTGCTGTAGGGGATGCCTCTCAGAGCTCTCAAACTCTTTTGGGTTTGCAAAATTCAGAGGACCCCCACAGAGATAGCAGGACCTGGGCTGCTGCCCCCGACTCTTGAGACTCATCTCTCACCTACCAAGAAACCCCAAGGCATTTGACATGGGTATTTCACTGACGCTCAAGGGGAATTTTTAACCAGTTCCCTGATAAATACTTTGTATCTGTGTGTGAGCAATTGAATGGATTCAAACACCCTCTAGCAAGTGTAGTGTGAGTGTTACTATCTCAAATCTATAATTAAATCCTGTTATAATTGTAGCAAATCCTATTGAATCACTTCATCTATTAGACAAAGATTAAGTGCTGCTAAATCCTCTTGCACCCTTACCTCTGAAAATAATTCTTAATTGATTCTAATCTGATTTTTTTTGTATGTTTCATCCATGTAGTTAGTATTGAACCTTGACATTGAACACGATGGTGCTTTTACAGGTTTGCTTTAAACTTGCTTTTACTGATACGTTCGATGGTGACTTGTTTACCAGTCATTCATGACAAATTGGCACAGTCAGCCTAAATCAGGATTCACAACAGACCTCCTTACCTTGGTTATCCCAGGGGCACTTCCACCGTCGCTTATGGGCTCAGATGGCCAGAGGTGGATCTGTCTTGGACTGGGCCAGTAGTGGCTCTGACAGACATAGGAGAAGCTTCAAGCTTCTGGTAGAAATCTGCCTGTCTTGAATAATTTTTAAACTTTTTCAGCCATGCCTTGCATGATAAAATGAAGCCATTTAAAGCATGGGTCACTTCCTAATGCTCTGGCCAGTCTGGATACTCAAGTATTCATCAATACAGAAATAAAAAAGATTGTAAAATACTAGCAGATAAGTTATATTTTTTTTTTACTACAGAGCCTGACTTTGTTTCTAACACAAATAGAAAAATAACTTCTGAGGTAAAGCTGCCGCTTGAACCGTAATTCACTATGCATGGAATTGGGCAGCAGATAGAAGTTCCAGTTCTGTGCTGTGAATCACTGGACACCTGTGGATTTGCAGGGCCATCACATGCATCCATGCACACAATTCAGCCTTCCCTCTGGACAAACACCTTGCCATTAGACACCCATAGCTGCCTGGTTCCTGTTGTGCTTCAGCTTGAACTCTGAATTTAATTTCATGGCTTTCTCAGTCGTTTGATGTTATTTGACCATAATTTTTCTGTGTCTTAATTGGCTTTACCTTTAATGACAACATTTAAAAGAAAATGAGGAAGATGTGTATATTCTACTATCATACCACTCTATCAGAGGCCCTTTCAGGCCCATTATCACATCAGTAGAGGTGTTGAGATCTGATGGTATCATTAAGCACAAAATGTATGAAGCGCTACTATGATATTATCAATCTGCATCTTAATTAAACTCTTAAAACTGTACCATTTTCCAGACATGACAACACAACCATGGTAGAAATTAGTTTAAAAAACTTTTCCTGGTATAGATCCTCAGTAAAATCAAGAAAGTAGAAAAACAGAAAGGTGTTAATTTCCATTTACAACCTAGTTATTTCTAGAAAAAGGACTTGGTTTATCTGGACATTCTGGCTTATGGGAAGCCATTTGACATTTTCAGTTATCTCTTATTTTCTGTTTGACATTTTCAGGCATTTCTTATTTTTTTGTGATGGGCAACAGATGAGTGGGTACTGAATACTTACTGCTGACCTGAAAGGGTAAGGTTGTGTTGACAAAATATGCACTATTTTCTTAAATAAGTCTCCTTGGCTGTGAATTAACAAACTTGTGTTCTTTCTCATTCACTTATTTCCAAAGCCCAGGAAAAGTTATCGGATCTTTACACAAAATATCTTTGCATTTAACAGTTTCCAGCACAAATATCAAAAGGATTCAGAACTTTGAAAATATGATGGGTGCAGGCACTTCAATAAACTTTTATAGGAGCATTTTGAGCAGGAAAGCTGGTGAAGTATCTAGAGAGCAAGCATTATGAAGAGCACATGAGGGAACTGGGGTCGTTTAGCCCAGAAAAAAAGGAGGCTGAAGGAACACCTTATCATTCTTTAAAACCACCTGAAAGGAGACTGTAGTGAGCTGTAGTTTGGACTCTTCTCCCAGGTCAAAAGCAATTAGACAAAAGGAAAAGGCCTCAAATTGTCACCATGGAGGTTTAGACTGGATGTTCGGAAAAGATTTCTTCATTTAAATGATTCCCAAGCACTGGGAGGGACTGCCTGAGGAAGTGATGGAGGTCACCATCTGTGGAGGTATCTAAAGATCATGTAGATGTGGCACTTGTAGACATGGTTTAGTGGTGGACATGGCAGTGCTGGGTTAATGGTTGGACTCTACTATCTTAAAAGTCTTTTCCATTGTAAACAATACTATAAGACAGTTTTAGGTTGAACATGTAGGAAAAGCTTCCTAATAACAGAGAAAGGGAAGCAACAGATGAGACTGCCTGAGGAGGAGGTTTATCAGTAGAGGTGTTTTGAATAGCCTGATCAAATATGTACCAGGGATGGTTGATGTTTAGCTGTCCTCCTTGGGTGAGATCTCTTTTCATGTCCCTTCTGACTGAACTTCCTGTGATTATAAAGAGAAGAAGAGAGTAAGTTTTTTAGTAAGCTTAATCAATTAACAAGATAAAGATACCTGAGGTGTGTACCACTGATCTTGGTTTAACACCAGCAAGGTGAAACAGCCATGCAGTTGTGCAAACTTTTTTTCTGTTCTTGTCTCCTTTATGTTCTTGATTAAGGGACCCTGTGTACTTCTAATCAAGCTGTTAATGACCCACAGTGTCTGTTCTTCTCATTTTGATGCATTTTGGTTGGAACTGTATTAAGTTTTACATTTAACGCTGGCTTTCCAACACAAAAGCTAAATATTCTTGCAGCCTTTGATATTTTTGATACCCTGGTTCATTAATCTACTTTTTATTCATTCATTTCCTGGCCCAAGTGTAATTTAAAAGAGCATATATTTTTCATGGTACATCCTTATTAATGTCTCCTAGCAACACAACATCCTCTCAAACAGCTGCTGATCATCTCTACAAAATCCACATAATCTCTGGAGTTATAGCAAACATCTCAGAAAAAAGTCCAAGTTGCTTCCTCGTTTTCTCCGTTAACTCCACTCTTCTAGAAACATAAAGTAGAAATGAAATCTTAAATAAAAATGTAGACTATTGTTTGACAAAAAGGACATTAAAAATGCCCTCATGAACAAATTTAAATTTTTACTTTATCAGTCTGTCTCAACCATCTGGAATATTAAGAAGGAATGTTAATAAACCTTTGGGATCTGTGAAAAAAGGGAACTGAAATTAAGAAGAAGGACTGGAATATGAGGATAAAAAGCTCATAGTAAATCATACAGCATGATATATGGAGCTTAGGAACATCAGGCTGATGTGAGGATGTACAGGACATCCGCCAAGATCCAGAACTGGTTCTTCAGCCAGAAAGACACAGGAACATTCATTATTATTTGGGGGTCTTTGTAGCCCAGAGATCATCCCCAAGATGTACTTTGGAGGTGCTCTCTCTTGAGAAATGAGTACAGATACAAACTGGGCCTGGTGATGCAGAGGTATAATGGCCTAAAGCAGAGTACAGAGTTGGCCACCTAAAAGTTGGCAGTATTTCTTTCTGCATGCATTGATTTTTTTACAGCTTGTTACTAAAACAAACGAATGGTACTTACAATGTTACTGAAAAATCCCCTGTTCTCTCAAAGCGATTTTTTTCTGGTTTTAGGCAATTATGGCTTTTTGTACTCTTTATTTATTTGTGGAGGGCTTTTTAGTCTGAAGTGTTCCATGTGTGGGTTCACAGAAGGAGTCAAAGAAAAAGAAATGTTAAATCATCCCATCCATCCCCTTGAGAGAGCAGACCTGGCACTGTGGCAGCAGGAGAGAGTGCCTATTACTCAGTGAAAATCAAAGCAGCAGAAGAGCAAACCCCAAGCTCCAGGAGTCAGAGGGCAGCTGTTACATGGCCAGGAAAGGGCAGCCTGCCCCTCCTCCCAGCTTCCACTTCATCTGAAAGTGGGAATCCTCAGGCATTGCTGTGCAGAGAGCCACTGCTGCAGCCTGCTGTGCTTCCTGAACAGTTATGACAACTTTCTGTAAGTAATGTAAGGCATGAGCACGTGTTTTTAATTCTTCAGTTCCTCCCAAAGAATTGAAATAGAATTAGAAACTTTCTTCTAACACACCCAAGTGACAGTCCAGGCTCCTTGCCAGTTACAAGCCCTCAGTTCCAAGGGATTAAAGACATGGTTTAACCATTAATGTTGGCACTAGCCTGACACTCACCTCACATCAGCCTTCATAAGTACTGACACACAAATGTCTTCTAAGTCATGTCCTTGCCCTGCTCCTGCCCAACACACACACAAATGTCATATCAGCAGAGTTTGTCCATGGCACCTGTAACCTCAGACGTCTCTTCAAGTAAATCTTCATTTCAATGCTTTTCAGTTCCACATCTGCATCTGAATTTTCTTGTGAAGAGCTCTCCTACTAACACCATTTTTTAAAGTCCTTCCTTTTAAGTCCACCTCACCCCAATCCTATGGAGTTGATGAAAAAGAACTCCTATGACCTGCTTTGTAAGCATGGAAAAAGGAAGAAGAAGTAGGATTTACATGAAGCAGTCACATACTTTAAATCCAGGTATAAGAACTATGAGTATCTCCCACTGCTGTTATTTCTATATCAATGTGTTAATGTCTGGCAGAAAAAGCATGTGGTCATTAAAAAATTGTGGGCTCACACTTCTACATCTAAAAGTCAGTGATCCCCTGCTCAAAGGTGACAAATTTACCCTTAGGTGAGGCAGGGCTGCTTTTGTCAAGCTTTCAAATACCTGTCTTGCAGTGTGCAGCCAGCTCTTTTAGTATATGGCTACTCCTGTGCAATTTGCTCCAGGTTTTTTCCTTCAGCTTTCTTCTGTTCCTCTGCTTTTAGCCTGAGGCAGCAGGCAGGATTTGGACCCAGTATGCTGGGGGATGCAGAGGACAGGGACCCTCATCCCAACACAAAATGTATGTAGCAGGTGTGTGAATAACCAGAAGGTGCTGCAGAGGGGAAGGGCCACAGCTGTAGCACATTTTTTGGCTTGTCACTGGATCAGCTCACACTGCCTGGAACATCCCTCATGCCCTTTTGCCTCTCTTACTCATTTTTTAAAATAGTCTCTGGACCTGCAGTCATGATTATTGAATAGGACTGCAGGGAAACTGAGGTGCTACCCTATAAAGGAAAGATGCAAGACAATATAGACCAAAAGGGTGTCCTTGTTTTCTGGTGTCCTCGTAAATAGCTTCCCCTCTTCAGAGCAAAAAAACAAAGCCTAACCAAAAAAATGACAAAACCACAACCCAGAAACCAAAACCAAAGCAAATCCAATATCAAGATAAACCAGAACAAAACAATAAAAACTACACCAAAAATCTCAATGCAAATTTAAAGCGAAATTTAGTGTAGGTTTTCTCCTTCTAAGCACAGATTAGAGCTACAAAGGGTTATTTTGGGCCAAGTAAAGCTTAGGAGCTTCATTTGACTCTGCCCAGCAAAGTCAATAGGATCTGTGCTTTGCTGTGATCAAGCCTATTTACTTGACAGTTTAGAATAAACCTAAAATCAATATCTTTATTGTGTCATGTGGAAATGTATATATTTACTAGATAAAGCCTTGCGGTTACAGCAACATGAGAAACATAAATATAGGGCTTTGAACTTTTGGGGAATTGGTTTTAAGAATAATATATTTTATATAGCAGAAGCACTACTGATAATAGAGGGACCCAAGTAATGGATCATGCATTAAGAAGTCAAAAGCGTACCTTCCTTAAAATGTGAAAAAGTGGGTACTGTGATTCTTCCAGATGAAGTTTAAATGAGACAAGCACAGTATTTGAGTATCAGAGGTTAATCTGACCACTTGAAGTAATTATCTGACTCTCCACAATTATCACCTAATATTTCTGAAACGACACCGTGATTGTATCTGATCTTGCATTAACTCAGCCTGTGATAAGATTACTCCATGATTATGGCATACTTTAGCCTCATTTTGAACAACTTTCTAATTCTAGCACAACTTCTAGGAAACAGTAACATTTTGACAGTGGTACATTTTCCCAAGGCTGAGAGCTGTTCAAGGGTAACAAAATTTAAAGGTCAACTTTCTGTCTCACTGTGAATTCAAATTTCAGCTGTAACCAATTAACATTTAGATTTTCTGGCTGATTCCAAGTCTTACAAGCCACTGCTACCTCAGCCAGAACTGTTTAGCCAAACAACAAAAATGGAATAACTTTCAAAAGGCATGCAAGCTGTGGGAGGGTTTTTTTTTTAGCAACTGTCTTTCAGATTCATCAGGAGAGAAAAGTGTAGCATCAAGTGCTCTGTATGTGCTGTGCTCTGCAGTTTAGTGCCCTCTCTAAAGCAGAAAGAAGTCAATGCCTGGCTCACAGAGCAGTTTGTGGTGCTTTGTGTGCACCTGCTGAAGCTGGGTTTACTCTGCAGTAAGGCAAAGATTATAAACAAATTTTCAAACCCTAATCTGTGGGTTTCATCTCATATACCTTTATGTAAGATTGACAGGGAAGGTGGAAAATTCCTATGTGTCCCCTCTTCTCCAAGAGCTCCAGAGAAGAAAGGAGCCTCTAACAGGGGAGTGCTTTCTGCCCTTCTGGCAGAAAGAAAGAAAGAAAAAATATATATAGGCATGCCTTAATCATAGATATTTAGCCTATTTTTCAGGACTGAACACAGTTGTTTAGCTTGTGGTATGCTTCCACATTTTCATGGTATCTCTGCCAAAAGGAAGCTATATCCTAAAGAAAGAGAAAGTTTATAATGAAAACACTGTATGGAAATACACATCAACTATCTCTGTGTAACTTCAGAGTGCAAAGATTAGAGAAAGAGGAGCAGAAGGTTTTATATATTTCAAGTTCCAAGCAAAGGTGTGGGAAGGAATAAAGCTGCTTAAGGATTTCCTGCTAGCCAGACCAGTGTCCCATGTTGCACATGGAGCTGAAGGGACAAAAGCTGCTGGAACAGTTGGTGGTTCAGGCAGGGGTTGGGAGGGCTGGCACAGTCAGAAGGGTGAGAAGTAACTAAAGCAAAAAGAGCAGACTTGCTGACCAGCTTGAATTAGGCCTTTCTATGTGATGAGATGTGAACCATAACTCTGTAGCAGTTATTGCTGAATTCTTTTGACCACAAATAAATTATGGGACCCATTTTGCTGGCAAAGTGTATTAGCTAACTGTGAAAACAATAAGGAGCTTGGAAGCTTAGATGTGATGAAAATTAACCAGTGGCAAGTTCCATTAGCACGTTCTGTTAGTTATATGAGGGAAATAACTAACTACATAGCAAGTATCTTCAAAATAAAAATGTGTGACCTTAGAATGGAAATTATAACCTTGCTAACTGTGATGGTACAATTAAAGGTATAACTTGCTCAGCTAGACTATTGATCATTAGTAGCTGAAAATGGAAACACATGTTTTTGACTACAGATGGACTTTCAGCTATTAAAAAAGGGAAATCAAATTTAAGGTCAAAATCTAGAGACAAAGATCAGGATGGCAGGGGCATGTTGATGTTCTGGACCTGTCAAAAGCCTTTTCACAGGCTTTCATTATTTCAAGAGCCACTGTATAATATTTTCAGTTTTCCACCTTTCTCAAATAGATTTGGTTTTCTTTCAGAAGTGGAGGGGGATGAGTGGTTAATGGAGGGGTTATAATAGTAATATAATGTATAACTATTTATTAGATGCTATGGAGTCCTGGTAAAAATAATTATAGCAAACATTAATGATTCCACAGTGTATCAAACATGTGTGTACTGCATTGAGCAAAACTCAGTTCTCTCTAATTAACAAGCAAAAAATTCCACCAAACAGCCAAAAACCTGAACCAAACAGGAAGAAAAATGAATAAGTACTAAACCTCGAGAATAAAGAAAACAGAGGCAAAAATACCTTATGCTTAGGACACATAGCAATTTTAGGAAATGGTAAGAACAAAATTAGAAAAGTCTAATAAATATACAAATGATAAATAACTACAGACCTAAAGCAGAATTCCCCTAAACTTAGAAATCTTTCCTGGAAGTTTGAAGTATAGATGGCCCTTGAGGTGATGCTTTTGCCTGGGCAATACTCCTTTTCTATCTCTAGGCCAGTCTCTTCTGCAAAATACAAGAATGCCTAATCTGAGATCCCAGACTGGACAGGATCTTCGAAGGTTGGGATACCTTTGAAAGGTCCTAAAGCATGTGTTATTCACTGAGCTTCAGTTAGTCAGCAATTGCTCAAAGATCAAGGAAGACAGAATGTGGAAATGGTAAATGAAATTAGGTCAATTGCTGGCAAGTGAGTATTTCTCTGTAAATATTCTCTAGTTAATAGAGGTTAAGGGCATTTTGCAAACATTTAGAAGGCAAGAAGAAACTTCTTTATTAAAGATACAGATACCTATGTTCTAGCACCATACTGGAAGTTGAAACAGACTTTTTTTAAACAGATTAGTCTCAGTCCTTTGTTTTGTGATATCCACTGGGAAAGGCACTAGACTAGGCAAGCTTTTTATTTTCCTTTGACACCACTTTCATTCCATATAATTTCTTTCAGTTTCCAGTTAAGATTCAAGAAATCCCCTTGGTACTGGCAAGGATTTAAAAATGTAATGTCCCCTAGAGACAATTTTTATCCAAGTGGTTGCAAAACTACTGCCTCTCTATGGATTTCACATAGAATGCTTTCAATACAACCAATCTACAGAATCTGACCCGAACAGCTCAAGCAGTACCAGGGAAAACTTCATTCTTTTCTTATCAACCTTTAAGAGCTTTTAGAGCTGACAGCAAATATGAAACTATGGTCCTCTATCACTCTCAGACATTTCAGGAAACAAACCTGTTTGGTTTGTATTAATACATAAATACAAATCAGATACCAAACCAACTATGATGTGAATTAGCAGAGTGACCTGAGTACAGTTACACACTGGGAAAACAGGATGTGTTCTGGAAAGTCCCTGCTCTTTTACACCTGCTTTCTGAAATTCGTCTTCAAAACTTTATCAAAATACCAGTTAATGTCACACTCCTAGAGGCAACATATATGATAGGAAAAGTTAAAAAGTTAGGTATAGACATAGAAAAAAAACAAAGCAAATACTTTTCTCTGGAAGACAATGTATATTGCTTATATTTGGTTATAGAAAGTTATAGCTGTACCTTCTTCTTGCTTCCAGCAGATATTAGTCCCTTGTTCAGGCTGAGAGAATGGAGTAAGGGAAAACTGAAGTGTTTAAGAGAACAAAAAAATAAATTCTTGACTTAAAAACTTCTACAAAGGGTAAAAAACTAGAGTCACATATGCCATGAAGCTGTGTATTCATTTGGAGTCAATTTGCCTAAGAAAAGATGGTTTGGTGGGTCAAGGAAAAGCGGTTTTTATTAGATATGGCTAAGTTAGTAGAATTTTAATTTCAAAACAGTGAAACATCTTTATATGTACTGCTCTATTAAATCTGTTCCTATGCAGTTTTATTACTTTAAAGCTTACTGATTCAAGAAGATGTCACTGAAAGTGAAAAATTGCAAAGAAGTTATTCAGAAAAAGGAAAATCATAAACAATATTTATGCTTTCAAAAGGAGGCTGGAATATTTTAAGAGATACTTTAGTTACAATTAACTTTATCGGGATGTAAAATTTTGTCAACATTTTTTTCCCTGTAAATTTTCTATGAGAGAAAAGTGAGCATTCAACATCAAGTTTGACTGAAGATTCTCCAATCTCCTTCTTTCCACATTTTTGCAGTCTCTAGGACCCCCATTAAGTATAAATCATAGTTACCTCAACAAAGGGAGACAACTGATGCCATTTTGTATTCTGTAAGATTTTGGTCCTTGGCTGACTACTTAGGCCTTCTTTTCTCTCTTCAAATACATTTATTTCTTTGGTGTGTTTCTTTTATTACATCATTGGTTCACAGGGAGAACCGTAAAGGTCCCCATATTCACCATTGTTTTCCAAACCAACTTGCTGTAACAGTGGTATAGTATCCTGTCTCAGTCAACCAGCATCTTCAAAAACAAGAAAAGAAAGTTTAAGGTACCTAACTTGAGGTAAAAGACTAGTGGTGGAAAGACAGTATGTAAGTTTTAGCACATATTATTAAAGAAATTTTAACCTCCATAGTTTAGCTTCATAACTGAAACTCCATTCCTATTAATAAACTTTCAATTCAAGTATAGAATGAAAGGCAATCTTAAAAATTATATTTTTCATATACTGTCCCTGTTTACCCTTTCCCCTTCCTTTTCTTGGTCTGAGTCAGAATAAAACTGAAATCTGAAGCATTTTGTTGTGTCTGTGTCACAAGTGTGTATGCCAGTCAGGTAGCTCATGCGGGTAATCTTTTGTTTAAATCTTTAAAAAAATGTGGGAATGAACCATCTGAATACTTGTACATACAGCATCTGTCTCCTGTATCCTCTACTGCATAACCTAACCCTAAGGTGCCTGCAGCCCACAAGCAGTTCACTGTCCTGCCTCAAAGCCACAGCAACAACAATTTCAGTGTCTGGGATACAGAGCAGCAATGCTGAGGGTCAAAGATTATTTTATTTCAGATGTAAGTTTGCATCAGGAAAAAAATGAGAATAATTCTGAGTTGCTAGAAAGTGAATTTCTGTGCATTACATGTCCAATACTACTCTGAAAAGTGAACTGAGAAACCTTGGAAAAATGGGAAGGTATCAGAAAAGGATGAGTGGGGATACAATCCTCAGGCTGTCAACCTCCTTGAATGTGCAAAAAGACAGAACAGATTCATATGTGAAGAAATTCAAGGCAATATTCTTGAGGTAAAGAAAATAATCTCAAAGACTAGGAAAGAAACATGCAGAAACTTCTCAAAAGACTAAAAATGAAAAAAAAATCTTCCATCATTACTAGACTTTAGAAAAGGTTAAAATCAGCGCTGAGTTATTTATAGAGATCATGTCTCAGGTACATCTGTGAAAAGGAGACTTCTATAGTGAAGCAACTGGGACAAAGCCCAGTGCTGCTTTAGATATCCACAGCAAGTGACAGACCTTTCCTGATGCAGAGTCAGCTACTGCACCGTGTGAGGCACAGATGCACTCTGTTTTGTGGCCCTAGGAAGAACACAGTTTGTGTTTCCAGCTTCTACACCTGAGGCAGAAATAAGCAGGGCAATGCTACGGTGGCGAATGTTTGCCTACACGAATCTCCCACAAGGTTCTTACAGAAAACCTGCTCCTAGCATGGGCTCCTCTTTCTACAGGTTTGCATGTCCTGCCAGAAGCCTGCTCCAGAATGGACTTGCCTTGGAGTCACAACATTATTTGACCATCCACCTGTTATGGCATTCTGGCATAGGATCCTCCAGGGGCTGCAGGTATCTACTCTTCTCCTGAACCTCTGTGGGCTACAGGGCCACAGCTGCCTTACCATGGATTGTAGGGGAACATCAGCTCTGGTGCCTGGGGCAACTCCTGCCCCTCCTTCTTCTGTGGTCTTGGTGTCTGAAGAGCTGTTCCTCTCATATATTCTCCTCTCTCTGGCTGGAGTTGTGCAGCTTTTTCTCCCCCTTCTCCAGAATTATGTCCCATAGTCACTACCACCACCACTGATGGGCTCAGCCTTGGCTGGCAGTGGGTTCATCTTGGAGCCTCTTCTCACTGGCTCTATTGGACACAGGAGGAAGCTTCTAGCAGCTTCTCATAGAAGTCACCCCTGTAAAAACATCCTGTCTGCCCCTACCAAGACCTTGCCATGGAAACCCAATACAGACTGAAGCAACATTTCCATGGATGTATACCCAGTCAGCATGGGTGGGCTTTCATCACCCTCAAGAAGTACCCCAAGGAGGATGGAGGTCTTGGGAGAGGCCTGTAGTTAGCAGAAATGCATTGCAAGTGAATTGTGCTTAACCACTGCTTCATCTAAATGGGTAGGTCCTGGTGGAGGGAGAGTACAGGTGTTTTCCATTTTCATTAGAGTAGCCATGTTTTTCTGTCCACTTACTCCAAGCAAACCACAGCAAAGAAACAGAAGCTGCATACACGTGCCATGTACACACTAGATCAGCATTTGGTCCAGCTCTTTGGATGACTTACTTACTCTTCTGCTTGTGCAGGGAGGAACAAGGTCAGTCTTGGGACATGGCTGTTCTCCTGCAGTCTGTGGGAGTCTCGTGAACGCAGGAAGCTATTTAGTCTGCAGTTCTTTCATTGAACTATCGAGAATGAGCCCAGTCCAGATTCTTTCAAACATTTTTGCATAAGGATGTAGGTGTGCCTTGAAAGAGACAACAGAGCAGTGTGTCTCCTGGAAATTCTAGGCACTGACATGAACGTGGGTTTTGGTTTTTTTCCACACAGATACTGAAGAGGCTACATCACTACCAGGCCAAGGCAGGAACTCACACTGAGGGCCAGGAGTATACGAGGTGGAAATGGACCTGAAAGTCATCCTATAGAGATGTGGAAATAAGTAGGTGCAACATGCAGTGGGATAGGAGCTGAGCTAGAATCTGCTTCAAGGTGAGGCCCTGGGGAGCACCCACGAGCCTGCACCCCACAGATGGAAACCAGGGCTGCCTCCCTGGGTCAAATACATCCACTTCTGGAGAGCAGGCACAGTCATGGGTGTGATACAAGCTGTTTTGCTTCTCCTCTCATCAGTGAACAAGTGACAACAGAAGTGCCTTACATAACTAAGATAATAATCTTATATTCACTTTTCCTAACAGATAACACTGCTTAAACCTCTTATTGCTCTTGTCGGTTTCCTCCAGACCCTTGAATTTGTTATCATCCATTACATAAGGTGCCCTCACCAGGCAGACTACCATCACCTGCATCCCCACCACAACCAAATAGAGCAGAATAATTACCTCCAACGTCTTGCATATGACATTGCTATTAATACTTCCCAGAATCTGATTTTCTTTTCTGGCAAGGGTGTCTTATCGTTGATTCCTATTGGGCCTGACTCATCATTTAGTCATGTTCAATTATCCATTCCAATCAGAGTGATTTCAAGCAACCCAATCAAAAGACTGGAGCAGGTCCTTCTAGAAAAAGCCTATTCTAAAAAAAAAAAGAAAAAGGAATTAACTAGTCAATTATTTCACAGTATTTTATTACTTTGCCATTGTATTATTAAAGAAAATAGAGTTATATTTGTCCACTGAGTCTGAAGAAATTGATTTTATGAAGGATTTTTAATCTTTAAACCACCCGGTCTTGGGAGCATGGATTACTTCTGAAAGGTCTGCAAAATGTAGCTAAAAAAAGAAAGCCTGTTTTCAGTAAGACTAACTTCACTGCATGGGTGTGCATCTCCTCAGGCAGCATATATTGACTGGCCAATTAAAAATGGCTGAAATTGTTGCTTTGAGTAAATTGCTGAGTGTGTTTACTAGGTGATTCACATGCTCTAGCTAATCAGTTACTTAAATCATCATGTTTTCCCCTTAAGCCGATGAAATGCAGATGGAAAAAACTTCAAACGCAACTATCAAGTCTGCTGAGCTGTAGTGAAGAGTGTGTCTACATATGTAATATACGTATTTAAAGAAGCATAAGAGCATATTCACCAAGTTGCATGCACAGATGAAGAGCCTTATAGATATGAGAGGTACTGGTAGAGGTTTGGAAACACAAACCAAATTGTTTAAAGATCTGCCCTGGGTGAGTTGCTAACTATGGTCAATGTTCACTTTACCATCTCCTTTACCACAGGCACACTTCTCATTCGCAGTAGTATTTATTACAAAAATAGATGAAGAAAATCATAGAATTATTTGGGCTGGAAGGGACCTTATAATCATCTTGTTTGAACACCCCTGCCATGGTCAGGGACACCTTCCACTAGACTAGGTTGCTAAAAGTCCCATCCAACCTGGCATTGAGCACTTCCAGTGATGGGGCATTCATGGCTTCTCTGAGCAGCCTGTTCCAATTCTTTGCTACTCTCTGAATAAAGAATTTCTTCCTTTTGTTCAGTCTGTTCCTCCCATCCTTTCACTGCCTGCTTGTGTAAAAATTTGCTCTCCTAAGCACTGAAAAGCTGAAATAAGGTCAGCCAGGAGCCATCTTTCCAGTGTAAACAACCCCAGCTCTCTCAGACTATTTTTGTAGGAGGGGGACCCCATTGTTCTGCTCATCTTGGTGTAGATGATGAAGGAGAAGATTGTCTACACAAACAAATAAATAACAATCCTGAAATTGTAAAGGCTAAAAT
Source organism: Sterrhoptilus dennistouni (assembly GCA_013397095.1). NCBI lineage: Eukaryota > Metazoa > Chordata > Aves > Passeriformes > Zosteropidae > Sterrhoptilus > Sterrhoptilus dennistouni. The sequence goes on from VWZU01009054.1 coordinate 3,411,531, forward strand.
GCAGAAAAGTGTCAGGACAATCAATATCTAATTAACACCTCTACATTACATATAGTGTAAGAGAAGCTTCTGACATGTATTAGCTACCAAAGCAACTTTAGCAGTTCAGTTAGCATAAACACTTCACCTAAGGAACCTAGGCTAAATACGAAGTGAAATGTGTGAAAATCAGGATAAAAGGTGGGGTGAAATCTTGTGTTTTCAGCTCTAAAATTGAGACAGATTAATTACTTTTGAGAAAGACTTAAAAGAAGATAAAGCAAGCAAATTTGCAGGCAAAGTCTGGGGTTTCTCCTGTGTAAATTGTATCTTCAAATTCTAGGTTTTCTCCTGAGCATATTAATTTACAAAGTGGAACTGAAAAGGCAGCAAGAGATAGATATTCAATTAAGAAATGCTTTTTTGTCTGTAAAGACTCTATGTTATTATCTCGAGCTGCTTTCTGGGATGGTTTTGTTAGGCTTTTTCTTTTAAGTATCAGAAATCACTAGGTGTGAGTTTTTAAGTTATAAGTATTAGTATTATTCATTATAGTTCATTACTTGAAAGTTCTAGTTATATAACACCAGTGGGATGTGGAAAATTGAAAGGAAATCATGCAGTTTTCACAATATACCACTACAGCTAATTGATACACACAAAACACTCCCACACTAACTGAAGTTAGTGGAAACATCCCTAGTTATTTCCTTGGCCAGTGGAGAAGTCACAAAAGAAGTGTGAGAAAAACAAGAAAATGTAGATGGCTATTCTTTTGCACCTACTTATGAGCATTTGGGATGCTGGCAAATGTAAAGATTTGGTGACCAAAGTGCTTGAAAGCTGCATGCACTTCCCAAAACCTAAAGTAAACTAGGATTTTCTGCTTAGTGAAAAATCAGATTTGTATATAGTATTGTCACACTAGTTTCTGTTTCAAGAACAGAAAATATAATTTTGCTGTAAGTTTGGCTCTGAATTAAGGCTAAATATAGACACACTCTTGGATGTTACTGGGGTTACTACTCCTGCAATACTAAACTTGCACTTGCTTGTTTTCACTTTGCTCAGTTTTCTACCCAGCTCTCAAAGATGCACCTGCTTTTTTACTCACACCAAACAGGATCATTACTCCATAATTTTTGCAGTCTCTTCTCACAGGAAAAGTGTAAGAGGAGCCTATACAAGCCAGGCAAATACAAATATGAAGTAAGGTAGTTTTGAAATATAACCAGATGTGGAAAAGTGCTTTTTGAAACTGGAACCTCATTTTGAAATTTTTGCTGCCATAGGGGTTACATAATGCAGCTGGTCTGGACATGTCGGGGAGAAGCTCTGTACTCTTGAAGTTTCAGGGTCAGTTCTATGGTGATGTGACAACTCTAACCCTCCAGAGTTTTAGTATCTTTAAACCTATAAACATTTTATATTGTTTTTTAATAGTCTTGCTTTCATCTTTTCACATTGTGGATTTTTAATAAACTCCTTTCGGGATGTTCCCATGGCCGGGTGCTCTTTGTGCAATCTCTTCTTTGCTGCTAACTGGCAGTGACTTTTATGTATCCTAGCTGACTTCTGACTTATTTTTTTACCTTTGTTACTCTTTTGTTTGATTGTTGCTTTCCTTGTAATCCAAAATCTTTATACTACTTTTTCTCTGCAACAAGGGATTGCCATGTTGTATTCATATAGCTCCTGATCCTTGCTTAAATGTTTTTTTTCTCAATGAAGACAAAAATTTGGAGTATTTTCTCCTTTAATTGGAATTCACTCTCTGATTATGCCATCACCTTCCTACTATGAATATCTGTCTAAGGAAAATTACATAGAAAAAAGTCAAGTCTCTCAACGTGAGAAACTTCAGCATTGACTCATTTAGCAATTAGTTCAGATGTTCAGATAATTCACCCCCCAAACATCCTCAGCTGCTGCTGCTTTTTGCCATGCTTCTAGAAAATGGTAGGAACTGGCATTTAAGAGCATCCAGAAGAACAAAAGAAATATACTTGTCATCTGTACTTAGGGCAATATGTAAAGCAAAAGGAAGATGCAATTTAGAGAAGAATTTGTGACCAAGCAGATAATACAGTGTAATTAATTGTATTAATTCAGCTCTTTCAGCGCATTTAAAAGCACAAGCTGGCTGTCACATTCTTCAGTTGTTCACATTTTACAGACATTATATATATATGTATAAAATTACACAGGTACATTTCAGCAGCACTCCTTGTTTCAAGCTTGATCACACCGGTCACATAAAAGCACTTTTGTTCTACAAAAGCATGAGTGCTACAGGGATTCCAGCACAAATTCTTACAGTTAAAAAAAAATTTAAAACATATTAGTAATCTCAGGTTAATTTATATCTTTCAAACCCAATCTTTCACAAGCATTTTGTGCCTCATATAGTCTGTCACATCACAGTTTCTGAACTTGAGAGTGTGCTATTCCAGTGAAGTTGATGTTAAATCTTGAACAAGTTGCTTTTTACAGCAGATGTTGCCAGTCCTTTCTAAGAAGCACTGGTGATCACAAAGTTTAGGATATTTTTTCATCCATGCAGGTGAACTCACTGATGCAACACAAAAAGAACCCATTTAATATATATGTTTTCCTGCCTTGCATGCATTGCCAACCTACTGGTAATACACTGAAGAAGGCGCCTTCTGAAAAAAACCTGAGAGGCCTAAAACTATCAATTAGTAGCATCCCATCATCCCAAACTTTTGAAAGAAATAGACTTATTAGTGAATTGCCTTAAACTGTGCTCAGAACAAATTATTAGTTTTATTTTAATTACATGAATGGCCTTTTCTTAAAAAATTCCCTCTGGTTTTTAATAGCAAAGCTACAGGAAGATGCCAGTGTTGATGGATTGGATGTGTTTATAGTAGAGTCCAGCAGGATCTGTTATTGCAGTAGTCACAGAACACAGCAGGCAATGCACTCGAGCAGTAAATACAACCCCAAAGCCCTGCTGGGGAAATGAGCCTTTACCTGGAATAGCTCAGAATGTCCATTCTCAGTAGTGCACTATTAATTTTTATCATCCCTTTAGCTGTCTTACCAGCGAAGTTTTTAGTCCGTTGAAAAAATATCAGCATACCTATATGTATATATATCTGTATAAAATTTCATTTTATTTTAAATCTTTAATGCAAAATGGTGCTACAACATCTAGAAATTTTAGCCCAGATCTAAAGAATTCTGATCAAAGTTGAAGAATTCTTTAAGACAATTTAGCATGCACTCACTTAAGCTATAGACTGAAATTATGTCCTTTGGTGTTACATTATGTGTCCTCGAATTACCTGTTTTATAAACATAGTAGCTCCCAGAGACCAGAAAAGAAGTCCTCAGTGGCTGGAACACGGGAAGTGCCACACCAATTTTTAGAAAGGGTGAAAAGGAGGCTTCTGGGAACTAGCAACCAGTCAGCCTCACCACCATGCCCAGTAAGATCATGGAAGAGATCCTCTTGGAAAATAGGTGGAAAGATGTTGAATACAGAGAGGCAATTAGACAGCCAACAGGGCTTTGTCGAGAGTAAATTGTTCCCAAACAAGCTTCTGGCCTCCTATGATAGAGCGACAGCATCGGTGGACAGAGAAGAGCTGTGGATGTTATCTACCTGGACTTCTGTAAGGCCTTTGATACAGCCCCTCCCAGCATTGGAGATGCTCTCTTGCCAAAAAACTGGAGATATAAGGGTTTGATAGATGGACGTTTACATGCATAAATAATTGGCTGGATGACCACATCCGAGGATTTACAGTCAGTGGTTCAACATCCAACTGGAAACCACAAACAAGTGGTGTCCTTCAAAAGTCCTTACTGGGACAAATGTTATTTAAAATGTTCATCAGTGACATGGTAGGATTGAGTGCCCCTTCAGCAAGGCTGCACATGACACCGAGCAAAGTGGTGCAGTTGGTTCACATGACAGAAGGGACACATGACAGTTGGTGCTCTAACACCCATTTCCGGTCACCTGTGGTGGAGTAGGGTTCTTCAGAGACTGCAGGTGGATTTCTGGTCCACCATGGATCTTCATAGGCTGTAAGGGGGCATCCTGCCTCACCACCGTCTTCACCATGGGCTGCAGAGGAATCTCTGCTCTGGCACCTGAAGCACATCCTCCTCCTTCACTAGCCTTGGTGTCTGTAGGGCTGTTCCTTTCACACATCCACGCTCTCCTCTTCATCTACATCCTCACCCCCTTCCTGCTCTTAAATCTGTGATTCCAGTGGTGCTACCACATCACTGATTGACTTGGCTTTGCCCAGGGTCTTGGTCTGTCCGGGAGCCACCTGGCATTTGCTCTGTCTGACAAAGGGGAAGCTCCTGGCAGCTTCTTTGGTCCCCTGCAACCAAAACCATGCCATGCAAACTGAATACAAACCTGTCTGAACATCTCCAAATATGGAAGTGTTCTATGCTGAACTCACTGGGATGTGACACATTCTTACAAGCTTAAAATAAATTGTGCAGCATCCACAGAAAGAAATGCTTATTTTTTAAGGAAAAACATATTTTTAAGCATCAGAAGATATTTTCAGTGTAAAATTCTTTCTGGTTGAAAGCATGAGCTTGGGCAGACACATAAGTTAGGGAGAAATAATTTCTTAACAATATTGCTATCGAACCATTTTCTTAGGTTTCCCCAGGAACATGAAGACAAAACTTCACTGCATGTATTCCAGGGAGATGTGTACCTATTGTCCACTCAAGTTCCTGTACCTTTGCAAGGGATTGATGCTGTATGACCTGATTTACAGGACTAGTACACAAAGACTAGTGTTGCCAATAAGCTTGATCGTATAAAGGTTACCTCATTTCACAGCTTTATTTTGGAAACTGTTTAAGAAAAAAGTGAAACTGGTGGGCTGAGGCAAGGGCCAGTGGAGGAAAGAGAGATTTGTTCATCCTCTCAGTGGTGAGTTCAGGCTGCAGGCTGTACTAGCTGGGGTCTCTAGACTAGACAGCAATCTGATTATTTCACTGCTGAAGGCAAAAGAGGGAGTCAGTTCACTTCATGCCTGAAGGACTCCACAGATCCAGCCCCTAGTCCACAAAATTGTGTCTCTGCCAGTTCCAAAAAGTGAGGAAGCATGCTAACAGAAAAAGGTTTGAGAGGCTTCTGATGGTGATCATTCTCTGCAATTACTTAAGTGAATGGCCACAGGTCCCTAGAATGGCCATAGGGCCTGCAAAACATGTATCCAAATGTACATCACCTTCAATGGGCTCTGAAACTAACATAACAAGCCCCTTTACAGAGGCTTCAAGCCTCTTCCTGTGGGTCCATAGTGTTTGGGCACCTAATGTCCCCTAAATCCAGTTAGTCTTGCTGGGTCTTGTGGGATAGGCTTTGACAGGTGGGAGCAGAAGGGCAGGTTCTGCTGGAACTGAAGGTTCCCTCTTTCTTGAGTGGATTTTCAAAAGGGGTCCATAGGACACCTTCCAACATGTTTGCTGCCCCTGGCAGCACAAGAGCAGAGTTTAGCCACACTTGGTGGCCTCCTGCCCTCTCATGGTCTCACTTAGGCCAGATTCACCTTCAGGTGGGTTGCTTCCATAGCTGTCTGACAAGACAAATACAGTTTGAGGAAGTGGCGTTCAGCGCTCTCTTCTCTGTAAGTGTGTGATAAGGGTCATCCCACTAGGGAGAATGCCCTCAGCCTTGGTGAGCTGAGTTCTCCTCTATGCCCACAGTGTCATCCGCTGCTTGTTTTGGAGTCAGTAGGGTTTTCCCTTGGTGGGTAGGGAGGTGTCTGTCCTCTTCCCTCCAGCCCTGGACCTGGAGCAGGTGTTTGATGGGACAAATCATGGCTAACTCTTGTATAATGTTTCTGGCCTCAGGTCTTCTCCAAGAAATTCCTTCAAGCTCTTGTCCCTGATGCAGAAAGCCCAGTCGGGCTCAGCCAGGCCATGCCTAAACCTTTGTAGGGAATTAGACCCCTTCTTAGGTCCTTCTATTGCTATCAGGTTCCTCCAGGCTTCATACAAGCTTCTAACTACATCTTTCTTCTTCCTTGCTTCTCTCTGGCCTGCTTGTAGGGTTCAGAAATGCTGATTCGTGTCTCTTTTGACCTCCTCAAGGTCATTCCACTAGTCTTTTACCTGTAAGTAGCTTCAGTGTGAAATAATCCTTTCACAATTTCCTCATTTTTGATCTGTTCATTCAATCTTTTTCTTTTTTTATTGGTTCATTGTAAGAAACATTTGATTTATCATTCTATACTATGTTCTAGGTCTGCTCCTCTGCTTCCAAAATAAAGGACAGACTTTTGCTTCAAGCTATCATCTCTATGAGGAAATCAGGAATAACAATGTCTAGCTTAGAGGAAAGAAATCTCTAACAGGTTTGTAAAGGACAAAGCTTGCCATTAAAAACCTTTGTAGTTTTTGTCAATCAGAGCTCTAGAGAGTACTGCAGACAGTTATTTCTTCTACCTAGTTGTGTTTCACACCCACTTACAAAAACATTCTCCATAAATTTGTTTGCTCTCTTTGTGAATCTATTTAAATTTTGGACTGGCCACTGTTCTTGGACAACAATCTCTGCAAGTTAGCAATATGTTCTATGAAAACACTTTCGGTTTTGACCTCATATCACTGAATTCCTCTACTGTGATGAATAAACATTACTTATTCACCTTTTCCATAACATAAAAGACTACAGACTTCCAAACTGCAATAGACTCACTTCTTTCCTAAAGAAACCATTCCATAAGTTTTTATTGTACTGGGCCAAATCCAACACGTCTCTCTTATCACTTATGGACCTTAGGATGCACAAAATCTGCGTAAATATACCATATGATGCAGGACCAGAAAGAACCTACCGCCTACCAGGATCAGATATTTCATGAATCTTCACTTGCCCAGAAAGCAAGTGAAGGCTCTTTTTACATTTCATAAGAGCCTGTCTGCTCTTCTGTCTTAATTTGGGTTCTATTTTTCCCTCTCGTTTCTCTCCAGTTAGAGATTTTCTTTAATTTTCTAATTCTCTTTGTACATCTTCCGAATAACACATGCAAGATAAAATTTAAAAAATGCTTTTTCAGGTCAGTGGCTTAGGGAAGGAGTTATGCATAAATGGCCTGGCAACTCTAGTAATTATTATGAGACCATCTGCTGGTAAATGCATATATAGAATCACCTTAGACAACTGGCCAGTAGTAATGAGATATGGATAATCTTTCCAAGTGGTAGACACCAAATGAATAACCAAGAGGAGGGGGGAGTGGACATTTAGCTACTAGTCTAGAGATGTGATTCCTCACCATCTTATGTTTCATTAGAATAATTTACAATTCAATTACCTGTTGGAAGCTCAGAGTAAAGCTTATTATATATATTGCCAGACTTGACTTTTCCGAATTAGGATTGCTTCAGCCTACAATGATTATTTATGATAGCACTAATGCTATTTCCCAGGTCTGAGGAAACTGTTTGGTTTCTTCAGACAAGAGGCCCAGGTTTTAAATTTCCACACTAAGGTTAGTATCATGTTCCAGAAAGCATACAAAGGAGAGCACTTCATAAATCAATACTTACATATATGACAGAATAAGCTGTGTAACAAATTTTAAAAGGTATCCTTAATCTATGAACTCTTCCAAAACAGAAAGCTATTTTTTTTAGAAATTAAAACTACAAATATGCTAGTGAAAGAGCAAAATGCTTGAATTTTCATACCAAAGTTCCATTAGCATTCAATGTCCTATAAAAGTGGTTAATGGCCTCTTGAACACTGTACTAATTTGAGTCCATTAGCGTAATAGGCAGGGATTAAAAGCAGAAACAAAGAGATCATTAACCATGAAAGTTAAACACATCTGTTCATACTCCATCATTAAAATGACAAATATTTAATCAAAAAGAAACATAGGTCTTAGTATAGGAAGTTTCACTCTAAAAATCAACTCAACATAATGTTCTGCCAAACTTACACAGTGCTCTGAGGAGGAATTTTATAGCATCTTCCATCTTAGATACCAAGCAAAAGTCTTAGTACAGTTTCACCTAGTGGATACCACGAAGAAGCCACAGAGGTCTGCAGTGCTTTGGAAATGAAACCACAAATTCAGAAGAGTGTGTTCAGCCAATGCACTTCTTGTTGTGCTGACAAAGGAAGAAAAAGCTGATGTCCCATTTACATTCCCTGAAGCCACAAGCTGCTTGTCCCCCATATAAGACATTGACGTACTTGTGATGCGCAGGAGCCTATTGCATTGACCTAACCTCTGGGGTCAGCAGCTTCTAAGCTGATTCTTTCAGCTTGGGAGATACACTCCATCCCAGCCTCTAGGAACCCCTAAAACTTTCACAGCAATGAAGCACCAAAAAATACTCTTAATTTTGCCGTTCCTTGAGGATGGTGTACTTCATGCCCATCCTTTCACCTTGGAACTATGTAAATGGATGAGGTTGTAGAAAACAATAAATGAAGGCTTCTGTAGAAAAACTGGAGGTTTATGCTTCATCTCAAAACTGCAACCAATATTGCAAAATGAAAAAAATAACACAATGTCTTATCAGGTCCTCTCTAAAGCTAGTGCATTATTTTTTTTTGTTTCAGCGTGTGTCACAACTTCTACTGAGAGTCTGAGCAACATATCAGCATCACTACCCAGAACCAGCTCTTTTATGGTTTAGTTTCTCACTCATTAGTTAGTCAGTCCTGTATCTTAACTGCTCCCTTTTCCCTTCAACCTTCTCCCTACAGCTATTTATAAAACTTTTTTAACACTTTCCATCCATATTTCCTGTTATCAAACAGAAATCTGTATGTAATAAATCACTAATTAATTCACTGATCAACTAATATATAGAAAATATATAGAATTCTAATATATTATAAAACTCATATATAGAAAAATATTAAATTCTAGAAATGGATATTTCTATTTTTTTTCCTGTAAACTTTGGAGCTGAAATCCATTTATCTCCAACTCCTTGGTAGCTTTAATGAATTTAATCTTTTATTGCAAATAGAGAAGACAATCAGGTTGGAAGAGGTGCATTAATTAAGAATGCAACATTGTTAAGGCTGTTAGCATTACAGGTTAAGCAAACACTTTTTGAAGTCCTTAACATAACTTTAATCCGTGACCATGTTAGCAGGACACCAGCCTTGTGACACAGACTCTAAGAAAAGTTTCCAAAAATCTAGAACTCTCTCGTATTTCATTTCTTTACCTTTACATGGCAGCAATATTAGAGGACTCTATTGCAAAGTGGGAGAGTCATATTCATTAAAATTAGTCCAAACACTATATTTATTAATTCTAATTTAAATTCTGAAGTACTTTTACCATTGCATCACGTGTTTTGCAAATGTTAAAAAGTGAAATAGAATAAAACCTTTTTATTGTACTTAGCTTAAAGCAATCACTCTTCAATTCCTAACAATTCCAAGCCTGAGTACATGAGACACAGCGCCTCACACAGCTGGGCAACAAAGTTCAAAGCTGGAAACCTTCCTCCATTGTCCTCTCGGGTGAAGTGCCACCCACAGCATGGAAATCCATCTGTCCACAGTGGAGAGTAATCCTCACTTTTGAAGTGATGCCTCTCTCTTCATGAAGTAAGTATTTGAATAAATGCCCTTCTGTCTTCACTGAGTGTACAAGGAGCTCACAAGTCTCTATCTGAGATGTGTGAATCTTTTCCTTAGATGTCTGAAGCTTCATTTCCAGCTGAGTAGTGACCGTTGTCCTGACCTTGGGCAGCATCCCTTTGGAAAGAGGTAGTTGCTTGACGTTGGTTTTCCTGTTGATTAAAGATACGAAGAGAGAAGAACCATCCATGTTAAACAGCCTTGTCATTCTGTTAGCTGATGGAACAAGTGATGAGCATTAAAAAAATGCTATTAAAAAGGTTGATGTGGTTGTTTCTTTAAAACACATTGTGACTAAGAAATGTGTTAGATAAACAATGAGAATTTCAACCTTTACAAAGCTCACAAGGAACAGCAGAGCCTGTCCACTTTTGTCACCACTCTTCTGGCTATCTCTGGTAACCCTTGCTCCCAGAAAAACTTTCTATGTGGAATATCTTTTTTTATGGAAACAAAAAGCATCTGAAATCTTATTAGATTATGTTTACATGAATTTTCCAGTCCAGTAATGCATATCCAAGTACCTTGGATAATTCAGATAAGTTTCCATACTAAAATCTAAATTAAAACAAAGCTAAAATTGCTTTGAAGGGTTATCTGTCATTAGACAGATATGTAACCAAAGGAAATAACATAGAAAACCACAATAAATACAAATATCTACTGCTCTTTTTATTATATTTCTGTTCTTTTAGACTGATGACTTTGGAGTAGTCTGCTGTGCAACATCTGTATTATATTCTATCATCTCTCCTTAAAGAATGTCAATAACACGAAAAGGCTAACAGCTGAAACTGCAGAAGGTGAACCCCTTTGAGGAACAGGTTTAGGGTTTTAGTTTTCCTTCTCTTTAAAATATAAATCCACCAGGCCATTTCCCAACATTGAGGAAGGCTTGATTTATGATTTTAAAAGACCTGTCCTTTTAGAAAAAAAACTACATTGATATGGAGGCTAGGACTCAAAAGGATCTTGTGGTACAATCCCAGTTATCATAAAATCATAGAACCATAGAAAGGATAAAGTTGGAAAGGACTTTTAAGATCATCTAGAACCACCTCTTGCCATAGGCAGGGACACCTTCCACTAAACCACATTGCTTAGAGTCCCATCTAACCTGGCCTTGAACACTTCAGGGATGGGGCATCACAGCTTCCCTGGGAAGCCTGTCCCAGTGTCTCACCACCCTCAGAATGAAGGATTTCTTCCTACTATCGAAATCTGCCTTCCTTCAGTTTAAAGATATTCTCTTGTCCTATCACTCCATGCCCTTACAAAACTCTTCAACTCTTTTGTAGCCCCCTTCAGGCACTGGACAGCTGCCCTAAGGTCACCTTGAAGCCTTCTCTCCAGACTGAACAGTGCCAGCTCTCTCAGACTGTCTTCATAAGAAAGGTGCTCCAGCCCTCTGATCCTCTGGACTCAATCCAACAGGTCCATGTCCTTTCTATGCTGGGGGCCTTGGAAGAGAACAGCACCCAGACATATCTCTAAGTAGCCTCTCCCAAGCTCCTCAAATGATATCTTGAAAGTAACTCCACTGCTAACTAGAGATCTCCAATCACTTCCACCCTGACCCCAGTTACTTTTTTTACACCAGTCCTGCTCTTTAACTTTGTCTTTTCTACATATATTTCCCAATGTATTTAAAGACCACATTCCAGTTTTCCATGCTGCTTAATCCATGCTCTTTCTCTCTCCTGGGTTCCTAAAGTTATCCACTCCACCTTTTTGTCACAGTATATCTTGTCTGTACTAATTGAAATGTAAATTCAACTTTCAGGAAGGAGCTGAGAATTTACCTAGGAATCCAGGTGTAGTCTCAACAACAGCACTGAGTCTTCCACAGATTAACTTTACTCTCCAGATGGTGATTTGCAAACAGTATATGTTTTAGTCTTTAGCTTCTTCAGTCATTTCTAAACAAGGACGTAATTGTTAATTTTCTTGTTATTAATCCTCAGATACTTGTCCTTAAAACTATTTTTTCTTGGATCCCTCTATTGGCATTCCTGCAGTCACAGCAGTAGTCTACACCTTTATTCATTTTGATGCCCTAAGCTTTACCTTGCAGATTCTATGTTACCTAAGGATGTAGTTCTGAGCCTCATATTAAGTGCCAGTAAGCTCTCTTCACAGAGTAGGTAGACAAAACAAAACCCTTTTCTGCTGAGAACCAAAGATGACTTTCAGCCCCAAAAGCATAAACAACAGTGGACTGAAGGGAGGAACAAGAAGGATGAGACCTCACAACCTGAAGCTGTAATTAGACAATTAAACCCCAATATGCAAAACTGATAAAAATGTAAGACCTCGTGACCAGGGAGCCATTTGTGTGTGGAGTTTTGTAGTGGACTTGGGGTGCAGCCTTGGTCAGGCTCTTGTCCTGCCCAAGGTGGGTCCTGGAGGCCTTTCAATAAATACCTACTTTATTCTCTAGCTCTGTCCAGTCTCCGTTTCAGGTCAGCCTTCCAGGCATCAATTTGATATCTCAATCTTCCTTCTGTGTTGATGATACTGCAATTTTATGAATGCACTACTTGGTTTTAAGTCAAGGTCAATAAAAATTTGTCAAAAAAATTAATCCTTGAGAAAGTCCAATGGCAGCTTCCCTTCAATCTGGAGTCTAGTTTTCTGACACTATCATCTACTGTCTCCCTTTAGTCATGGTGACACATTTGGTTTTTTATTAGCAGTAAAAGCATGCAGGGTATTTTATTATAATCTAGATACTGAAATACAAAAAAAATATGGAATTTCTCAGTGTTTCTTCTCAAGAAAAGCGATTGCCTTTTCGAAGAAAGTTCCTTGGTCTGGTCTCATCTGTATTTGGTGGGTAGTGCTCCCTTCTAGGAAGCTCAGATCAGGTGGTGTGATTATGGAGGAAGATGTCTCTTAGGGCTGTCAGAACGACCTGTGCGTGTGGGTAGATGTGCACCTACTGTTGCCCGACTTGAAGAAAACACAAACAACCGAAGTCGTTTATGCGGTGCTTTATTGAGGGCCCGGGAGCCTGTGGACTAGCGTCCAGAGACAGAGCCCCATCTCACAGAAAAATCACAGAGTTTTTATATGTTTCTTTACATGATTTCTTCATCATAAATCATAACTAATTCTTGCTTTATTTCTACTCCTTGATACAATAATCTCTCTGACATTTTAAGTTTCAGTCAAAGGTACATTCCTTTCCAAAACTCCCTGACATTTTAAGTTTCAGTCAAAGGTACATTCCCTTCCAAAAGGTACATTCTCTAGATAAATGGATACACTTGTTAAGATAAATGATTATCTCTTAGCTACGCTGTTTATATTGCAAAATCTGACAACATTTGCTATAACAGTTCACCTACAGGTTACATGCGGCCTACCAAACCTTAGCATGACTACTACTACTAATGTCAATTAAATGTCAACTATTAAGGTTTACTATTATCTAAATACAGTTTATTGAATCAAACGGCAACACTACCACATGAAGGAAATGGTACTTCTGTGGGCGTTTTTCTCATTGAATTCCAGCTGAATACATTCAGTGTTGACTCTATTTATCTGCAGGGTTCGTTGAGCACTATCACGTCTGAATATTTTTAAAAGGTGTTTTCTTTCCTACTTTAATTGACACAAGAAAATCAAGGTAAGTTTTGGAAAATTAAGATGTTAGTGATATGTATGAAGACTTCAGCAATCAAATTGAAATGTTGTGGCATCTGTAATAATTATGCTGCAGAAAAAAACACGATATTTGGGTTAGAATTTAAGTCCTTTTAGTCATATTGTTCTTCATCCTTTCTCAGACAGTGATTTGTTACCTAAGGAGACATCCTTCAGAAAACAGTGTTTTCTTTTATGGCATCTTCCCAGACCATTTGTTCCAACTTTGGCCTTCATTTGTCTAACTCAAGGATAGAGAGAGTGTCTCCTTGGAAATCATTATTCTTTATCCATTTATCATCATGCAAATACTTTTCAGAATAAAACAAAATGGACGATTTAAATGCAGTCTGCTTAAATAGAACATTGAGTTTGTCTCCAAATGAACATTACATTACAATAACATGAGCAATAAAGCTGTAATTTCTAACTAATTTCTAAATGTCAACTGTCCTTTGGAAAACTAATGAGAAATTTAATTTTTCAAGGCCAGCTTAAACAAAACTTGAGGAAAAAAAAAGTCTCTATGGGCTGTAAGATGTGAATTTTATTAAAAACAGTTATTTGAGATACTAAAATACGTTACAATTATTAGGTAGATGGCAAAACACCTGAGTTTTACTCAAAGCTTAAAATAGACTATATTGCCTACTTCTGAAACTACTTAAAGTATCCAAAACACAAGAAAGGAACTTAACCTTTTACAATATTCATTTTAGATATCTTGCTCACTTACTTTTCGACTCATTTTCTGTCTTCCTCCCCTCCCTAGATTTCTCCCCAGCACTCCAATACTCAAGAACGGAGGCCTCCATGGTTTTGCAATGCCAGCATGAATGAGATAATTCATGACATCACATGGCAATGTCTGCCTGAGGCTGGAATACATTAGTGTCACTGGGACTCTTGTAATATAATTTTTCTTATAATCAGTTAATTCTCTAAAAGACTAGCAAATACTATAAAGTAGGATATGCATACCTGAGCTAGAACTCAGACATGCTTGGCATGTGAGTTTTGCCCTTTCTATCAGTTTGACTATAACCAATTCTTATTATAGTAAGAACATGCAAGTCTTGTTCTAATATATCTCTGCTAAAGTCCTCCAGCTTCTAATGAATATGCTCAGCTACTTGAAATTCTGTGGTGATAATAGAGAGTGCACCTTTTCCACTCAAGTACCCTTTTCCCTATGACAAGATGTGAAAAAATCCTCTTGACCTATACAAAGAAAATTGGGCCACTAAATGTTAAATGGAAGTATATTGAAAGTTCATGAGGAAATAAGCATTCTTCACTTGTTAGAAATTACTACTTTGAAATTTCTATGAAGTTTATAATGTATGAGATGGTTAAAAATAAGATAAATGATTGGCATATGCATTTATTACTTTTTCCTATTTCAGCCTTCTCCCTAAGCCCGTGCAAATTTAGTATGGCACTGCTTTATTGTACAAATCATAAAAGAACACAGACATTATGTAAATAGTTTCAGTGGAGAAATGAAGTGGAAAAACTCATTTTGCCATAAAAAGAATAAGTGGTATTACTTATCATTCCATGGGGCTTAAAACTACTGAGCTTTAGAAATGTCTAATAATTTCCCTAGGCTTTCAGGTAAAATAAGAAGCAATGAATTTTAGCTAGTCCCTTCCTGGACGCAGCATCCCACCCCTAAGGAAGAGATGGGGAAGAGAAAGCAGATGGGGAAAGTTACCTCCAACTCCGTATACCTGTTATACACATGAAGACAAAGAAAACTATTCTCTTCAGCAAATTTTTTCTAGGTTTTCACCAGAGTAATTGGAATGGAGATGAATAGAATAGAATAGAATAGAATAGAATAGAATAGAATAGAATAGAATAGAATAGAATAGAATAGAATAGACCTACAGCAATCATCCAGCTCAACTGTCTGACCACTCCAGGGCAGAAGAAAAATTAAAGCATATTGCTAAATGCGTTGTCCAAATGCTTCTTAAACATTGTCAGGGTTGGGGCGTCCACCACCTCTTTAGGAAGCCTGTTCCAGTGTTTGACTCCCCCTCTTGGCGAAGAAATGCTTCCTAATGTTCAATCTGATCCTCTCCTTGTGCAGCTTTGAGCTATTCCCACACATCCTGTCACTGGGTACCAGGAAGAAGAGCTCAGAACTTTTCTCTCCCTCTCATCAGAAAGCTGTGATTGAGAACAAAAAACTGATTCCAGTACTATTTTATGTGTGTTAAATGCTGAATTTTTAAAGAAGCTGCACAAATTTGTAGTGACTTGAAATAAGGTCTCTGTTTCAACTGAGGAATTTAAGACCTCTTTTCCTTTTTGCCTTCATGTTAACATTCATAAGAATTATCAATAAACAATGAAGAATTTGCAAACATTAAGATTTTTTCAAGGTCTGGTAGAGCCCTTGTAAGTAGTCTGGGGTGATTTTCATTGACAATAATGGATTTTGAACCAAGTATGAGTGGAAATACTGGTGGAATTGATTACTGACAGCACAATTATTGAAAAACACAGGTGTGAATGAGCAGCTGGTACCTCGTGATGGAAAGTTTCTATTCTCATCAAAACTACAGGAAAGTTAAAGAATCTTAGCTAGGATGCAAAGCTGGCTTGAGTGCTGGCAGAGGTACCAGCACCAGTTATAACATCAGTGCCTCTTGGTAATTTCTGACTTTGGTTCAAAGAAATTTCTGTCAGTTGGGGATTACTATTCTGTGACTATGTGACCAATTGTCCCTTTGATAAAAATTTGCTGTGATAACACTGACACTTAATTGGATTTTTATGCAATACTAGAAGGAAAATACCTATGTAAAAAAATGTAATCTGAAAGATGTCTTCATGCAGAAGGTAGTTCCTTCCGTTTTAACAAAATCTAGAATTACAGTTACTATGATTCAATAATTTAGTCTCTGCTAATTTTACTCATTGTACTGATATTTTCTTAACATTTCTCATTTAGTATTAAAGACACTCAGTAGGAAAATTCATTCCACAAAGGTAAAAATTTTCATACAGCAGTGATTATTTTTATTGTTTCCACTTCTAAGGTGCAATTATATTTCATATTATTTTCCTAGTACAGCTAATTTTAAAACCAAGTGCTTACAATTATTCCATAAATCAGTGTTACAGTTACATTAATCAAAAATCAGACATAAACAAAGCTAAGGAAAATTGGATGGAGTATGGAAGGGGATATGAGAGGTAAAAAAAGGGTGGAAGGAAATAAACTTAGAGCACAAGCCATTTCTGCCTTTTTAACTTGCAGTGAAGAACTGCTAAAATAATTAAATGCCCAGCTTGAAATCACTTCTACCTTGAAATATACAAATAAAATCAATTCTTCAATTGAAAACTAAGGAAAATAACATAACATAAGAAAAGTCACCTGACTTTTCACTGATAACATCCCAAAAAGCACTTAAATTCTATTTCTTTTCAATATCTATTCTTTCTCACAGAGACATAATTGTTTGCTGTCAGAAGACTGATTTTTTGATAACAGCACTAAGGACCAACATGGCCAGTTGCTGTTAGAAAGAAAAAGTGCCTATTTTTAATTTAAAATCAAAGGAACTTGGAAAGTAGTTAACATATAATAAAAATTAATGTCAGAAAGACCTCTCCACTAACCTTGCAGAGTCTCTTTAATTACATTGAAAATTTTCATATGCTCCATGCAAAGGAAAGGGAATTTGGGTATAAGTTCTCCTGACCTATATTTGCACTTGGTTTGCTTATCAGAAAGGAGTCAAGGAGGTGAGACTCATAATAAAGAGCATTGTCAGGATATGAATTACTAAATAAAATACAAGATGTTCAGCTTCTCAAAAGGGATTGAGAATTTTTTGAGTTATCCAAGAAATTAGGAAATAATAATAGAAATCACACATCACTTGTAAAACACCCTAGACAATTTATTCAGGTGGTTGAAAATAGGATTTAGCAACACAAAAAATATGAAGGGGAAGGTACATGTTTGTAATGGTTTCTTTTGTTTATCTATCACCCAAAGATTCTCTGCCTCTTAGAAGGAATAAAAATAGAGCTGATAAAACACAACATAGCTTGAATCATTATGCATCACAGTCGTGATCTATCAGGAAAAGAATGTTCTAGGGATTTTTGAGTCTCCTGGGAGCATTCATGGTGTCAAATCAACAAATCACTTTTTGTAATCCAGCACTATTTTATACCTGCATGGAGATGATGCTTACACAAATTAGATTTGAATGTGAAGGTTCCAGATCCCCTCATACCACCTTGGCAGTGTAAAAGGGTTTAAAGGTGGTCTAACTGTGCTGTGCTTCCATATCAAAACTCCTAAGTAATGCCAGTAATAGGTGAAATATCTCCAGTGCAAATGCCAGAACTTTTGCTGGGAAGCTGCACTCTCTGTCCCATTCCCTGAGGAGTTAGGCATTTCCTCAGAGCCCTAGGAATTGAACATACCCAATGTTTTACAGAACCAGACTTTACCTTGGGTGAATTCTAGAAAGTTTACATCAGTTTTGCAGACAATTCAATAATGCAGGATTCAGTGATGCCCAAAGATAATCAGGTATGCGAAAATTAAAATAGTCAGAGCTAACTTCCAATTCCATTCCTTGGGGATGGTGTCTAATATATGTTAAATCCAATCAGTGCCTTTTAGCTTTCTTCCCTGTCACAGGGTTTCAGTTTACTAATTATAAATGTTCAGCTGCAATTCCTTTACATCACTTTCTCACAGGGTACAATTCAGCACCCTCTGAGAATCGAAAAAGGTTGCACCACCATTTGTCAAGGTCACAGCAAGAAAGGTTTTTCATTAATTTTATATTGGCAAAGAATAAGAAATACTGTAATTGCTGCATTTAAACCATTCACTGCACCGACTCTCTTTCTACTTCACAGCCAGCCAATTAGGGACTTCATTTAAAATGTATGAATTGCACAACTGTCATTAAAGCTGTGATTCTGAAGAGCTTTTTTGCTTTCTTTGATGAAAGTATAACAGAAATGAAATAATTTTTCAAGACAGTGACCCAATCATCCAACATTTGGTAAATAAAAGTGGTTCTCAATAGATTTGACCGCAGGTGGAGCCTCCATTAAGATGAGCACTTTGAAGGTCCATTTCTGCAAGGCTGTGATTGGCCACCATGCCAACACTGACCATCTGCCTCTGCAGTTCAACCTGGAAAACTCCCCAGAATGTTATACTTCTATGAAAGAAAAAAAAAAAAAAACAAACCCACAAAAACCAAAACAAAAACCGGCAAAACCACAATCAAATGTTCTTAGTTTGTGAATACTGCATCTCCAAGGAATATTGCTGGTTAGTGCAGCAAAACTGTGACTCACTTTCAATCAAGCCAGAGCCAGAGCAGAGGAGACCACTGGGCCTTCCCAAAGCTGGTTTGAGCTGTCTCTAGTACCCTTTATGATTTCTTGAATTAATGTCCTTCTCACAACAAACAGCTACACTTCACATATTCTATCTTTTGGACATTTATTGAAAATTAGAAGCATCGTTTTAGATGGATTTGTACAATTCCTTTCCTTTTTGTGAGTCTTGTCTCAAAAACTGTGAAATGTTAGAGTCTGGGTGGCATGACATTGCATTCTGTAGCATCTTTTTCATGGTTGTTCTTCAGTAAATGCATCTCTCAGGTGGGAGTGCTGCTGTAGACTGTAAGAGTACATAAAGTTTATCTTCCTGAGGATTGTGGGACTTTGCATTGGAGACATAATTTTCTGTCCTGATTTTGCCGAGAAAGATTTGCTTTCTCATGTGATAATATGGGACCCTCAAGCTCTCCTTAGGAAAAACCATCCATCATTTTATTTCCTCATGGAAAATGTTTTTGTTTATGGCTTTGTTTTCTTTTTGAGAACAAAAAAAACCCCCTTGTCCTACTTGTAGTGTTAGCCATATATTAATCAAGCCACATGGACATCTTCTGCTCTCAATGTAGTAAATGTGTTTTTCCTGATTCCCCAAACCAGGTGTTTAAATGAGAACCTTTCTTGCCACCTCATCTCTCTTCTCTTCTTTGGTCATTAGGACTATAGGATGAGATATTCAAAACACAAAAGACAGCATGGGAAAGATTAGCTATTTCTTTCTCCCTCCATCTGTTTGAGATGAATTTTATTTTCCAATGTAGGCATGTAGAAAATACGCAAAAACCTTCTTTTGTGTGAACAAAATTGATGCAAGTGCATCAATTGAAAAATTTTAATTGCAATTCACTGTTATGACTTTTCAGTTACTGGATATAGAACAAGGTTCATTTCCAGGATATTGTGCCCTTTTTGCATTAGCATCTCATACTGCATACAAAGGAGATATGTTAATCAGATTACTGATTTTCCAGGTCCATATTTATTAGTCCATATCCAAATTCCACATTGAGTAGGAGTTCAGATGCAACAGAAGGTATCACTGGCAGCATTACCTCTGGTGTCACTTCTCAGGGATTTAAACTGGATATTAAGAGGACAAAGGGACCTGTGCAAGCTTCAGATTAGTCCCTGACCAGACTGAGCAGGTACAGGGATTACAGCAGTGTGCTAGTGCCTCCCTCCAGTCAGCTTCAGTAACAGACAATCCAGTAACAGCCAGCAATTGGACTGGCATGAACAGAGGGAAGTGGTGACAAACAACCTGATAACCTGTCATGAACTGGCTGGCTTGGTAAATGGGGGCAGAGCAGTGGGCATTGTCTATCAGGACTTCAGGGTTTACTGAAAACCAGCCAGTAAATACTACAGACCAGATAATGGACACTGCCTATGTTACATCCTCATGGAGAGGCTGATAAAGGGTTTGGTGACCTGTGGCACAAAGTTTGTTTGGAGGTCAGTAACTAGCTATGCACCCCAGGGCTCATTACTGGTCCTGTTTAACATCTTTAAGATGACAGGACAAGATGCCCTTCAAAAGTGCTTTCCAACTTTTACCATCCTGTGAACAGCATAGGATCCCAGTGGGGCCCAGGATACAGCAGGAAAGGGAATCCTACTGTGCTTTAAAGGACATGGGACAAAATTACCAATGTAGAACTTTAATGTAAGTAGAAATCCACTAAACCCTTCGTTCACTACTGGGTGGTCTGTCAAGAACTGCATTTGATCCTCAAAAGGCATGCTGAAGAAAATTTAAACTCTCTTAGACTAAAAATCAAAATTCAGAATCATAAAATATATTTTTTTAAAAATCATATGCCTGATTTTTTTTTTTTTTTCATCTCATGGCTTTAGGCTGTGATGGAAGGACATACTCAAGGTTTTGAACATTTGAGCTAACAGGACTGATATAGGAAGTTTTTTTCTGACGAGCTTCAGCGCACCTGACAAAATCACCCCTCATTGTCCCGTCTGCACTATTAAACAATTAAACTGATGATCACTATTATAATTGTCAGATATTGTGAAACAAATGATCCCTAAGTCAGTTAATGGAATGCATAGCGTGAAAATTAGGACAATTTTAATAACTTTTGCCTTTCAGAGCCTTGGCGACTAAAACTTTGCTACAAGAAGGTAAAAGGAGGGAATAGTTGACCTAGGTGTGACCTTGGGGAAGGCAGTCATACTGTCTCCCACCAAGATCCTGAAACCCTGCCGATAAGCAAGAGAAGACTGAATCATAGAGGCAGCAGTACTGAGAAAAGAAGCTGTGATATCTCCCAGGAAAGAGGCTCTGAGGAGGCAAGGGAAGCCAAAGGTGGTCATGGATGGAAAGCTCACACTGCTCTCCTGGGGCAGAGTAGTTTCTTGCCCCCAGTTCTGAACACAACAGAAGGGAAAATGAGTGCTTGCAAGAAAGGGAGGATATTTTACCCATTGCCCAAGACTGGGCAATTGTGAATACTGCTGACCATAGCACTGGCTGCCAGGGCCATCTATTTCTAAAGTAAGAGCAAAGAAATGTCTCTCAGAGACTATGCTCCTTTCTCAGCACAGGAAATCCTATTTTTGATGACTGCTTTCAACCATGAAATCTCACTCACACTACTCAAATTACAACCCATTTTGAGTAGCTTTTAGAAACAGCACTTGTCTTATTTTGGTTTTCCTAAACATAGTTACTCAGTTGATTAGGCTATTCTTGCAAGAGCAGTAGTGGTGAAGTAAAACATACATACATGCAACTTTTCTTCCAGGATGTGATTGACATCAGCAAAGTCAGGGTCAGATTGAAGGGGACTGCCAATAACACACTGAGTGTAGGCTCTCTGTGGAACACTGTGGAAATTAAACTAACTAAAATAATTTTCCCCTTTCTCAAACAGGAATTGACTGGATTTACAAATAGTATTTTAGGCATGAAAAATAAGGTAGAAAAATAGGGCAACCTTAATAGGTAATTTTAAAGATAGAGTAGAGTAGAGTAGAGTAGAGTAGAGTAGAGTAGAGTAGAGTAGAATAGATTTCCAATTTCACTTGGAAGGGACCTACAGGGGTTTTCTAGACCACTTCAAGGCTGACCAAAAGTTAAAGCATGTTGTTAAGTGCATTGTCTAAACACCTTTTAAATATTGACCATCTTGGAGCATCCACCACCTTTCTGGCACTCTCCCAGCATTTGATCATATTCTCAGTAAAGAAATACATCCTAATGTCCAGGTTGTACCTACTCTGGTGCAGGTTTAAACCACTCCCACATGTTCTGCCTTGGAGTCCCAGGAGGATTAGCTCAGCACTCCGCTCTCCATTTCCCCTCTTCAGGAAGCTGAACAAGGGAAGGTCGCCCCTCAGGCTCCTTTACTCCAAATAATAAAAGCTCAAAGTCACAGCACATTCCTTCC
The DNA here is from genome assembly GCA_013397095.1 of Sterrhoptilus dennistouni. Lineage (NCBI taxonomy): Eukaryota > Metazoa > Chordata > Aves > Passeriformes > Zosteropidae > Sterrhoptilus > Sterrhoptilus dennistouni. The sequence goes on from VWZU01009054.1 coordinate 3,433,593, forward strand.
AGCTAATCCCACCAGTTTTGTTGCCCTCCTCTGGATGCATTCAAAGGCCTTCTTCAACTGCAGGGCCCAGAAATACACACAGTATCTTGAGGTGACACCACACCAACACTGAATAGAGTGGAACAATCTCCTCTTTTGCCCAGCTGGTGATGTACTCCAGGATAGCGTTCAGGCTTCCTTCTGATTCACTCACACTGAATCACTCCCCACCAGCACCCCCAGACTCCTCTGTGCAGGGCTGCTCTCCAGCCATTCTTCTTGAAGTATATGCTTGTGCCTGGTGTTACTCTGCCCTCAGAGCAGAATCCAACACTCAGACTTGTTAAATTTCATTCCAGTAATTATTGCCCAAGGCAGAGCTGTAAGAATTTCATGGTAGTGCTCTGTGCTCACAGACAAATGTCACTACCAGCCATGTGGGAAGGCTCATTTCTCCTTGCTTTGCTCCTGTGAACCTTCTTTTGATACATCCTGCTCTGCTAGCTCCTGGGCTGACTCTTCCTATGATTTCAGTGCTTGGCAAGCAGGCTTATGTCACTGAGGGCTTGTGCAGGGCTTGCATAAAGAAGATTCTGAAACAACCTCATATTTTTTGAAGATGACAGATGACCCCTGGTTTTAGTTTCAGGCTATAGTTTTCGGACCTAAGTGCTGGTGGCTGTGATCCCCTGTGGCAGATTCGTTTAAGCAAAGGTAGCTGATGTGAATTTCCTTGCGCTATTACAATAAGAAACCTTTCTACACTTCTTTTATGTTTCCTTTAACAGAAATGTCTCCCAGGTAACTAAGCTGAACATGCTTTATGTCTAGAAGGATTCCCTTTCATTTGTTCCCCATTCTCTCACAAAATTTTTGTGGGCTGCCCAGCCATCCATGAAGAGTGGAAATGTTTCACTCTTGCTTTAAGCCTAGGCAACTACACTTTACATAAAGATCTGAAAATCAGTAAAAAAATTTAGCAGCTCTGTAAGGAATCAAGACTTAAGCCATTTCTGAGAAATACCATTTTCTTAAGACTCCTGAATGACACAGGTTCCTTTTATCTTTCAACTAACAGAGACACTGTGGGTCAATTCTGTTAGCCAAATGAAAATGCTTTAGCCAGCCAAAGGTAAAAGAACCTTTGCACCTGCAATGGCGCAAAAGAAATGAGCAGAAAGAAGTGACTGTTTTGCACTTTGGTCAAATTAAAGTACCCAATAGAAGCTTTTGGTTTCTACTTTCTACGTTTTAAAAGTAAAGTTGATGAAGAAAAGAGACTAAAATGTGGGATCTCAGTGAGGTGTGTTTCTGCTCCAAGCTACTTTGTTATGAATGATGAGTAAACATTTACACTACTTGAGTAAATGGCATCATTTACATCAGGATCAGGCCTCAGTTATTTCAATACACTCCCACTAATATATCTTCCAAGTTCAAATAAGTCCAGTGAACTGAATAATATTCTGTTCAATTCCTATAAGAATGCATACACTGCTGCTGCTTGCTATCAAGACCTGAAGGATACAAGTATTTGACTTTAGAGGTTGTTGTTATGAAAAATTGCCTAATGAATTTCTGAGTCTTCCAGGTGGAACACCTTATCTCCTCTACTCCCTATTTTAAAGGTTTGCTAAATATGGCAGATGGCTCTGGGTGTAGCTAACAAATTCTTATGCTACAAAGAAGTATGAGGGATTATTGCCTTGTGTTATAAAATATTTCTATGGAAGTTTTCTAACCATCTCTAAAAGGAAGTATTAAGAAATAAAATAATTAGTCAAGAGAGTTTTAGTTTTGAGAGGCGCCTCCACTGGCTTACTCTTTGACATTGGTTACATTTTTTTAGAATTAAAAATATATATTTAAACATTTTATCTATTACATATTATATATATATACACCAAAAAAAACCCTTTAATTTTGCAAGATATATTCACCTCTCATGCTAAATACACCAAAAATATACCCCTAAGTTTGCTTTCATACACTGTTTGTTGCTCAGGTAGAAAAGGGAGAGACAGCAGCATAGATGACAGTATCCTTGAAATCCATATTCATTACTCTTATCTACAGGTAGGTTATTAGTATCAATACAGATTTTGAAATAACCTTTTTTTCCTTATGAACATACGGCATTTTATGCATTCCACTAAAGCACTGAGATACTCAGCTGAGTATTCTTAAATACTCCTAAGACAGCTTCTTTTACATGATGTTGCAAATTTTTAGGACATGAACATTTGGCTACCATTTCCCTATAGGCTCATTTTGAAAGATTTCTCATGTGGGAGGCTTAAAAGATGTTTTATGTTTGCTGGGATTCTGTGCAACCTTAAAACCCAAGATTTATAAATGTATGTGATACAGAAAGGTGTTTATGATGTCAACACACTGAAACACTCATAAAAATGCCTTCTGCTTTTATTTTTTCTGTGAGGAAAAAAAAAGAAAAAAATGTACTTAAAATACCTCTTTCCTTTCTTTATAAGGGAAAATTTTTTAAAAATACTCAAATGCTTCAGTCTGAGCAGGAAGAGCATATACTCCTAAAAATGCGGATCGTACTTATCTCACCAATGACAGTACCATTTCTTCTAACCTGTATGTAATTTATGATCATTGGTGCTTGTGCCCAGGAGCAATATGCTATTTAAAACGATTTTGTGTGATTCCATGACAACTGGCAGCTGCCTTATAAAGCCTTTCTTTGTTCAAAATGTGCAGGTGAGTTATTATACTTTAAAACAGGAGAAACAGAGCTCTAGTGGATTTTACTCAGTGCATGAGCAACCTGCAAATAAAGTCAAATATTATTTTTATACCTACCTATAGATTTCACAAAGACCAATTGCAACAGCTGCAATGGAAAGTCAAATAAAATACACTGCCCCACATGCTGCTGTATAAATATGACAAGCTCAAATTTTTAGCCAAACCGCTTTCTTCTTTTAGATGTTGCTGACTACAGCAGAGTCATGAGTCTGTGCACTGTCCTTATCCCTTTGCTAACAAGTCAGGGAAACGTTTCTTGAAAAACAAAACAAAAGTAACTTGCAGGCACTTTTCTCTCCCTTTCCATTTAGCTAGTTAATTTGTTTTAACTGTCTCATTTGATAAATAGTGAAAAATCACTTGGTGTTATTAGAGATTTGAAGGCATATGGTCTCTAATTTTCTAGTTAGCAGGAAGAACTCAGAGACTGTCTTGTGTTTGTCTGACTCCTGGGATCACTGGTGCACATTAATGTCCCTGTTGCCTTTACCCTCTCAGGAACACAAAACTAATGGTAATATCTTAAATTAGAAACTATTTCAGCTTCTGAAGCATAGCATCTGTTTCTACTCGAACAGCTGGAAGTGTAGCTCACACCAAGACTGGATTTTACAGATGCAGAAAGCCTAATTTCTATAGATCTCAAAAAGAAATTGTGATCTTTTGTGACCTGAAGTATCAGATCTGAATATAGCACCATCATCCTTGGGTGTAAGAATTTAAAGCTTTATCTAGTGTTCCCTGAAGCTAGTGGAAAGACTCTTATTGTCTTTGGCTTACTTTGGATCACACCAGAAGTTTGATTCTGCAAGCCACTAAAAGTTAAGCACTCCAGTAGCACCTTTTGCGCCCTGTGAAGGTTGGTCAAGCTTGGAAAGTAAGAGAAAAATGACAAACTGGCCAGATGATAAAAATGGGAAAAACATTAAAAAAAAACAAAAAAAAAAAAAAAAAAAAAAAAAAAAAAAAAAAAAAAAAACAAAAAAAAAAAACAAAAAAAAACACAAAANAAAAAAAAAAAACCACCCAGTTTTTTAATCTCTCAGTTTAAATTTTGCACAACAAAAGAAAGTTTATTTTTATCACTGAAATGTTGATGCATTTTTACAAAGACTTCACCTGTCTGAAGCTGAACAGACACCATGATTTTAAGTGAGCAGTTCAAAAGTTTCTCAGCAAAAATCAGAAGGATGGAAGAGCTTGATCTCTTCAGTATATTGATAAGGGCTGTCATAAATGGGAGCAGTTTCTTAGCTCCTGCTTGTGCCTGATAAGGATAGTCTCATCACCTGCTAGCAATAACCTGAGTTTTCATAAGCTATTTTAGCACTGATTCTGTGTTTGTTCACTGTGTGACTCCACAAGGATGCCACTACCTTTGAAAATGCGTGTTGACATTGGGAACATTTCTGTAATTGTGTTTTCAGATCTTTATGTTAGTGTCTTACCTACATCCTGCTGAGAAGGGTTCAGCCATCTGGTACAAAATCGCTTAAGTCATTACTGGATCCCAGTGTCTCTGTGCAGGAAACCACATAGGTTAATCATGGGCAGAGACCCCTCTGCTTTGAATGAGAAATCTGTAGCAGCTCAACTTACATGAATAGAGAAAGCCATGAGAGGTTTTCTATCATGAGACATGCAAGAATGTTTTGCCTCCTTGTAACTGCAAGAAGCCTTAGATTTAACCCAGATTGAGAAGGGAGGGTCTCAGCTTCAGCATCAATTTTCAAGCACTGTGGTTCTTTCCTTTTTTTTAGGGAAAACTTGCATGATCCTATTCTAGCTCTGCGTGTTTGCCTTGCCTCCCGAATAGCTTATCTCCCCCAAAACCAGTGTCCAGTGGCACCCAAACTAGTGGAAGTTTTCTGGTTTCTAATGCAATCTGCTTCTTACAAGGAAAAAAAAAAAAAAAAAAAAAAAAAAAAAAAAAAAAAAAACAACTAAAGAAGCCCTTNAAAAAAGCACCTGAGGCAGCCTGTTAAGGACCTGCACTGATGAAACTGGAGGTTTAACCTTGATTAGACATTAGAGGGTCCACGTGGTGTGAGCCATTATTAACATTGTCAAGCAGTGAAAAGCTTCATTCATAGATCTTGCCTGCTTAGACATCAAAGTCAACCAACCTCAAAAGAAATCTGTGGGGAACCAGGCATCCTTAGTTCTCATATTGATCATACTACTTGTTCTGAAAGTTTCATCCAAGCTCTGGCAGCGCGTGACCTTGCAGAGGGAACATGATGTACAAACAATGCAAAAGCCTGTGCTTGCTTTCTTGTTCTTAAAGTAAACACCAGGTGAATAATTGATATCAAATCATACATTCTGTAAATCATCTTGTTTTCTGCAAGTAACATCCCTAAAAAATTACATTGGAGAAAATTATATTAAGTGTTCTAATATAAGTCACAAAATCTTGGATTAATCATTTCTATGTCTTGCAAAACATTCAGTGTCTGATGTTCATACATCAGAATAAAGCTTTTTAGCTGGGCAAAGGTATAAATTTTTTCATTGTAGAAAATAAATACAATATGAGCAAATATGATGTAACCAAAATAAATTTTAAAATTCAAATGGATCTTCCAAGTAGTTGCTAGGCAGTATATTCCCAAACCTTATCACAGTTTAAAGAAGGAGAGTGCCTAATGATGTCACCTTTCTCGTCAAGGTACAGTCTGTCTCAGAACGTGTCTGCCAGGGGAGGCATTTATTTTTTTTTCGAAATTCCTACAGCTATCACTGGGAATTCTTGCAAAGGGAGGAAGAACAAATCATACAATGAAATTATCCATTGCGGTCCTTTAACTATATCAGATAAATTAAAAATTATATTATATTTTCATAAATAGGGTTGAGGTAGGGTTTTCCAACAACTGTTATTAGGGAGTGGAAGTATTTTCAAAGAAGCTCTAGCTGGATGAAGGACGAAAAGCAGCTCAGGGAAATACCATGAATTACCATGTGAAATGTGAACTTCTATTTTTTAAAGTTCTACCCAAAGTTTTGATCCTAAATGCAAAGCTGAGAACTACTGATAGCATGGAAAAAATAAATAAAAAATATATTGAAAATAATTTTTTTTTGCATTCAGAGGTCTTTTATACATGTTAAAATTTTAAAATGATCCAGAGGGGATCTCTACATTGTTTTAAAATACAGACTTAAATAAATAAATAAATAAATAAATAATCTACAATAACAATTTTTTCTTTTAAACCAGTTGAAAGAAGGTAAGTAGGGGAAATGACAAAGAAGCCAGCAGGTGAGGAGAAATGGCTATGTAGAGAAGTAATCCAACATGTGAGAGGAGACACAGATGGGACCAGCTGACCAAGAGGATATTCCTTACCATATAGAGTCATGTCAAAATATAAAGTTGGGGGAACAAGAGGAAGGGGAGACCTTTGGAATTGTGGGTGTTTGTCTCCCCAGGTCACCATTATGCACAGTGGAGCCCTGCTCTGCTGCAGGGCCATGGGAGGGGGTGAACAAATTCCTTGTTCTGCTTTGTTTGTGTGTGTGGCTTTTATTTTCCCTAATATACTGTCTTTATCTCAGCCTGTGATTTTTCTCCCTCTTACCCTTGCTATTCTCCCCTTTTTCCCACCAGGGCAGGGTAAGTGAATGGCTGTGTGGGCCATGACTGCCAGCTGGGGTTGAATCCCGACACCATTTCATTCAGGCTCATCTGGAATGCTCGAGGAGGAGATCAGGACTTGTATGATGGAAGACAAACTAGTCAAGGGACTTTGTGCTCCAAATGCACGTAATTTTCTAAAACTTACAGAAGTGGGAAGCGAAGAACCAAGGTGAGCCCTCGCAGCTCCCTCAGGCAGGGTGACAAGGGCCACTGCAGCTGTCATGGTTTGAAAGCAAAACGAGTGAGAGGCTCCAAGTCAGAAATACAATTTAATAAGAAGAAAGGTAAAAAGGTAAAAATAAAATAAAATAAATGCAATAACACAAAGGACCAGTGATAGAGCCAGAATACAAACTGAGCAGGATGGTGGAAACGGTCCAGATGAGGTGGTCTTTCTGAAGCAGTGATCCTGTAGAAAGGTCTGGTCCTCTGGGAATCCAGTAGGTAAGGGCTGCTTGTACTGTTCTAAATCCCAGATTATATCCAGGTGAGAATGCTTGGCTCCTCCCCCTGGGCGGAGCATCTCACAATGGGATGATGAGTTGTGAAGTGTGTCCTTGATGGCCCATTAAACAGAGATAACTCCTGGAGGGAGTTACCTGTGAGTCATGGGCCAGGCGTTGATGGGCCATTAGCAGAAGACAGCCCTACACTAGAGCACTGCCCCACTTGGTTTCAACAGTTCATGAAGATGGTGATAGAATAAATACTTTGTGTACATCCTACACTACAACACAGGACAGCAGCTTTCCCCAGCCCATCCATGGGGAGCCACTGGAGACCCCAGCCCCCGGGAGCTGGAACCACAGTAGAGTGTGGTGGGACACCCAAACGCAGAAGGCTTCTCCACCTGAGGAGACAAGACAGCTGCTCCAGCCAGGAGTGTTTTGACCAGCAGGTCTGTGTTTAGGTGTTGGTCAGGCAGCAACTCATTTCTTTCAGAGGACACTGACCTTTTTCACACAGAGCACTGGGCAAGTGCCTCCTGCTGCAAAACAGGAAGAGGGTGTTGTGCATTCAGCTTCAAGTCACAAAAGATAGAGGTGGAAAATTTATAGAAGCACAGAGCTGTGACCTTATCCATTCGTGCTTTTATGAGGCACCTAACTTGGTATTTACAAGATGGTAATTATATTATTTTAATGTCAATGGCAAATGTTTACAAGAATGTAGCTATTTGATTGAATATAAAGTGAGAGATTAAATGGCCCCTTTACTGTAACCTAAATGCCTAATTAAATAGCAAGAGAATATTTGCTGGATATTATGGTTTAACAAATAGGTGAGCAGTATATATTAATACTTTAAAATACACTATTGATGTTGTACCTCATTAGTTAAACAATCCCTCTGTAAATATGGTTTAACAAATATGTGAGCATTATATATTCATACTTTAAACTACACTGTTGATGTTGTCCCTCATTAGTTGAACCATCCCTCTGTTAATAGCACATTGGAAGTACTTACACTGTCAACAGTCCTGATTCCTAATTTATATTACCTCACTGCTGGTTTATGTTACCCTGTTTGCAGATCCCCAGACATTTACTTGAAAACTCAACAAAATATAACATTCAGTTCCCAGCTGTTTAACTTTGTGTGAAAAAAATGCAAAATCATTCATTTTATGGACTTTTGAAGTTACAGCCAGAGATACAAAAGCTCATCTTGAAGTTATCTGAAAAATTCCAATGAGAATAAATACGGAATTCCAAATCTAATTGAAGTCTAATAAAAACACTTCTTTGGGATACATATTTTTCTAAAACAAGTTCTGCCTTACTTCTGGAGGTGCTGTAGTTAATGATATTTCTTTATTAAAAATCCTTTTAGAAGATTTCTTGTTCTTTGTTCTATATTTTGTTTTATTTTTTATTTTATTATTTGTTCTTATTGTTACTGGAAAGAAAAAAGGGAAACTCCTGATGATTTTATTTTTATATAGCATTCCTTGGCATGAGTTAGGCGATTTTGACATTTATATACTCAATATATTGTGCTTATATCTTTGGAATAAATGAGAGCCACAGATATAATATGTCGTTACCTCCCTACATCATCATACTTTTAAGTAGTACTTGAAGTCTCAAAAAAAATCTTTCTTAATACTTTGACTAAAATATTTTAATAAACCTTTAGCATTTTTTGTTAAAGATGTTGTGAAAAGAGAAGATAGTAGTTACGAATGTGAAATATGAGGCATTTAAGTATTTCAATAGCATCTTTTTTCTTTCCCATTAATGATAAGGTGTTTTTATGAGTTAGGATTTCCTTTTCTGCCCTGTGACAGATTTCTAAGATGATGACTCTTGCACAGATTATTTTAATATTTTATATTCATTTTGCGGAATATCTTTTTCAGTAGAAGAATAAAAGCAAAGAAGCTTTGCTGGTGGTTTCATACAAGTCTTCTTGTATGAGGCTTCTTGACCTTCTCTGATTGATGTTTCTTTGAAGAACTATGGCACTAAGCCTTTACATCTCACATCCACCATACTTTTACTCCTGACATTCAGTTTACGATTAGAACATTTACTCCTGAGAATCAGTGACTGATAATATAACAATGCTAAGTATTTATATCTGGCAAAGTGTTCAGCCCACATGCTGAAAATGGTACCATAGTTCTTTTACTTTGATAAATAGTCAGTATTAAAATCCCTAAAGGTGTTGTTGAAAATTTTCACTCTAAGGAATTACTATTTTGTTTGCATTTCAACAAATCCCACCACTCCAGATCTTTTCAGTTCCCACCTGGGAAAATTTCACTTCTGACTTCTTTTTCACATTCCCCTTCTCTCTTAATTCTACGCTGAAGAAGTTCCCTCTTGTCACTTGTGTTCTTAATTTCTTACTATCAAGATTTCCTTCTGTTTCATCTTGTCTGCCTCAACAACCAAGCTATGTAAATATTGCTGACATTCCTGCTTATTTTAGTGCTGTTTAATTATCAGTTTCACATTGCCTACAAGCCAGAGGTTGCAGAACTTTTCACCTGCCACTTACGTTGTGCTCACCAAACACTGTATTTCATACAATCTAATGTTACCTCAACACCAGGTAATTGGCCTGATATTCCTCTTTTATCTCCATTCTTTGTAAGAACCAATCATCCAGTTAATTGCAATTTCAGTCTTGTCATGAATTTTCACTCTTCTTTCCCTGGAGGGAGTACCTGTTGTGCAGAGAAATGCGAGTTCTATCATATCTTCCACCAGAAAAAAAAACCAAGACAACAAACCCAACCCTGAAAATTTAATCTATTCATGAGCAAATATACCCTGCCTGGTGAGTGACTAAGTTAATGATATAGTAATATTTGCATTGTTAAAAGTTTCCCAGTGTCTTAGGTCACAACTATTTATGACATGAACAACTCATCAACTCCCCCTCGGAAAGTCAGGAGAAAAGAGTGGGGTTGTTAGAGCCTGAGATTTTTTTTGTCACAATCATGAAGACCAATAAGCCATGCAATAAACCAGAAAACCTTGGGTGGGGTGGGAGATTCCCACACTAATTTCATAAGCTAATTTTCTTGACAGATGACAGCACCTGGATCAGCACTCAGAAGAAACTACGGGGTGACCACGTATCATTTCCACTTCGCAGAGGCAAGGTTTTTTCTTTCTCTACCCTCTCCTATACTTTTGAGTTCATACTTGAGATTTGGCCTTAATATCCATGCTTACCCAACACTATAGTAAAAATAAAGCTTAATTGGGATAATTCATTTACTCAGTGCCTGCTCATTTTTCTTGTCTAAGAAATAAACCAGCCACTTACCAAGTCCAAGTCTACCCAGCTGCTCAAAATTACATCTTATCAGAGGAGGACCTTCACATTAAATAGTACAGCCATATGTTCAATGAGCATTGGACCTTACTTGCCTGGTCAATTCCAACAGGGTAAGCTCCAGAGGAGTCTGCTGCCTTAGGCAAACTGCCCAGCTCAACCAGTCTGTTGCTGAATGCCCAGTCAAGCTTGCCAGCCCATGGAAACTGTACCTGTGCAATTGTGTTGCCCCTGGAAACTGGCTGCCCCAAGCAGTCCCCTGTTCCCTCCCTGAGGAGAGTTCTTGCTCCCAAATCAAATGTAATTTGGCAGCATTGTGAAAGTCTCTGGGTGAAAAAAACTGCTTCTTCCCAGGGCTCATTAACTATTTTGCAAATGGGAAATACAACAAAAAAAGACCAGCAAAAAATCATTGTATAACTTGTTGGTCCCAATAAATGTTTCCAGATAAAATTATATCCTAGCGGATTCTCAAAATGTCAGTGCAGATGTGCACCAACACTAATTATACGACAGGCTGTGGAAAGGATTAGTCCTACAAAACATATCACGCTGGGAAACCAAAGGACCACAAAGAACAGTAATTTTTATCTAACCACAAAAATTTATGTGGGCTAATGAGCCTTGTATCAAAAACCCAAAACAAATCAACAGTCACAACTGTGAGAATTAACTTTTATGTGAAGTTATAGAAGGACTTTCTGCACAGTCCACAATATTTTTAATTAGTTTTTGTTTTCCTTCTGTTACATAAACTGCTTTCATCATCATGATGTTACCATTTAAATTACATTTCTTATTCATTTAAAATATTTTCAGTGCTACAATTGTCAGTAGTTAGTGCTGCTTACCAGACTTCCGTCCAACATAATTAGATGCTGTTGTCCTACAAATTATTTCTAGATATGTTTCAAGAGCTCCAATTATGCTCAGTGCACTACATTACAAGGAAAACCATTGTTGCTTTAGTGTCCATGTACTGTCCATGGATAAAATCACCTGCACTGCGGGTGTTTAACTGCTGATTCAAGAAAGTGACTGCACAATAAACTCTCCTAATGTGAAACAGAAAAAATTAACTTTTATTTTAAAAAAAAGTTTGCTGTTATTTTTAGCAAGATAAAGAATTCAAGCAAATGTGTGGTAACTATCTAACTGACTGGCTAAATAACTCAGGCCATTTTCTTGTATGTGTCTGTTCTCTGTAAATAGTCTCTCTTCATCTTTCTTATGGACTCCCTCCAGGTACCAGAGGGATCCAACCCCAAACCTCTCCTATGTTTGTATCAAATTCAAGCCTCACCATTTTTTCTCCATTTATTAAAATTTTGCCCATAAATCAGTCAGTATTTCTGGTCCCATCTCCTCATACATCTCCCAAACTTCTCTGACTATTCTACTAATGGGAAGTTACATTTTTATCCCATATCTCATGCTGGTTGTCGTAAATGGACAATAACAAAATTTAAGATACTTCAGATGTCCTCACTTAGCAACAAAGTAGGTGATATGAGCTATTTTAACTATTTTTACTCTCTCTGGGTGGGATTCTCATTTGCGCGTCCAAAGAGTAGCTGCCTGGATTTAAACTAATCATCCTTTATATAGCCAGCCAAAAGAAAGAGGTACTTTCAGGGCAGCCTTTATCTGACCTATTTTAAAGATCCTTTTTCAAGAAGAAATGTTCCATGCCTTAGAACTGTCTATTTCTTGCTCAGATAAATCGTACCTTCTGCATCTAATCAAGTTCTTACTGCCACCAGTGACCTTGTTTTTCTAATGCTTCTAACATTTATCTCCAAAGTAACAAGACTAGAAGTCCTGGAACAGGCTGCTCAAATTTGTTCAAAGTAAATCTATGCAAAAGGTCTTCAAAACTAGACCTGGGTCTATCAGGTTGAGCTTTCCATCCTGTGAGGTTTTGAAAATTTTATCTCTAACGAAGTAGAACAAAAAGTTGAAATGTTGGCATTTTACCTGACTCAATTATATTAAAAGAACAATAAAGTTCAGCTACAAAATAGTAGGTCTTAATATATCTGAAAAATTCTTTCTCATTTTCCCTCCACTTAAAAAACCCCTTCAAATATTCAGGAAAGTAGCGCAGAAAATTTGGAAATGCATTGAAATTTTTATTTTAAAAGCTGAAAGGGCATCTTTCAACCATGTCAGTGTGACATCAGAAGCCTTCGAAGCCTTTTCTACTCTCCTACTGAGTTTTCTTTTGACAGATAATTATTTTCTGACTTCAGAGTCTCACCTGAAAATTCATGATGGATGGTAGGTAAAGCAAATTTAAATTTTAAAAAAGTCTTAAGATAGATCAAGGTATGAAAGGCCTATGTTTCCTATTAGTCCTAACATGTCTGTATTTATTTCATATTCATTTTCACTTATTGTAGTAAAACTGAGCAACTTAGCTTGGTTAGCAGTTATCACAGATGTTTCCAGATTGACGTGTTATGAGCTTGGTTCAAAGCCAAAGCTCACTTCAAAGGCATGCTGGGGTAAAGCCATCTGTCTTTCTAAGGCCAGCACCTGTCCCAGGCAGCTTTCTAAACTTCACAAGATTGCCTAAATAAACATGCCCCTCAGAGGCCCCTAAGGAACACTGTGCAGGACAAACTCTGCCTTTGTGGTGTCCTGGTGGCTGGATGCCCACAGACACCACACACCTTGGAAGTGTTGTGGTGCATCTAGGAAAAACCTACCCTATAGGTAACATGATCTGTTGCTACAGTATTCAGCAGTGTTAATCTGATTTTATTCTGCACTGTCTAAAATGAGTTTAGAAATATAAAAGTAATTACTTCCCATTTCAGTTTGGCGAGAGTTGAATTTTTAATAATTTCAAAAGGACTCACCTGGCCATTTGTATCTTCCCCAGCTTTCATTCTGGAGAAATGGCTGGCCCTGAGCACAGACCCTGCTAAATCTAATTCATATGAAACTACAAAAGATAGAACTGAGGGACTAGCGGGCCAACCTCTTCTGTTATTCAAAAAATTACAGCTCTTAAATTACTATAGAAAGACTTCACTACCAGAAAATTAGGTCATCTGCCTCCCACCATATCAACATTTTTTTCACTGCTTTTAAGCTAAAGAGTATATCTTAAGTGGTTAAAAAAAACTCCATATGGCCAATTGGGGTAAATGTCTTTGTTCAATCTGTGCTATAACTTCATTGTTGAATTAATTTCCTAACCCCATCAACTACAGGGTGGCCTTGAGCTTCTGGAAATGTCTTTCTTGCAGTGCCACTATTTCAAACTAAAAATTCCTTCCTGAATCAAAGTATCTTTAGGCTGAAGTTTCTCATGTTTTTACTTGGCTCAAATAATGGGTATAGAAATATTAGACAATTCCATTTGACTACTTGAGATAGAGAAGTGGAAAGAGAAAATCTCTTTCATGTTTTAAGAACTTTCAGATGCTACACTTTTATGTGGATAATTGAAAGCTAGCATCTGTGCAAGCACATATACATAACTGTGGACTTAATCTTGTTAAATTTGATTACAGTCCTTTATTGAAAGGAAGAATAAAAGTATAAGTGCCAAAATTCTAAAGACTTTGGTGTACATATGCAACTGCAGTCTGAAAAATAATATTTTTTAATTGGGTCTAGGTGTTCTGTGTTTTTTACACTGCAGTAGAGGCAGCTATTGCCTTCTTGTATTGGTATTGTCATTCAAGAATAAAAAACTCTGTCATTTCTACAGTTGGACAATGTTCACCTGAGAACTCCTTGCTGACATTTAGATCAAGGCAAAGCCATAATTGCTGGTAAAAGCTGGGAGCTGCTGGCAGGATGCTCTGTCATGATAAACTGGAGGAGTTCCTCCCCCAGCCCAGGGATTTGGCAGCTCAGCACAGGGCTGAAAGCTGTGGGTGTGCTCAGGGTAATTGCTTTGTGCACCTCAAACTGCTCCATGTCTTCTGGTCAGGGTCACTACAACGGAGCAGAACAAAGCCTTGTTTTGTCACTTACCTGCAGTTTCCACAGATGTTTCTGTATTTCAAAGGGCAGAGAAATAACAGAGGAAATTCACACTCTTTTAAGATAATATATAACACAGTTGGGATGAATTACACTAAGGAGATATCTCCTGCAAACAGGACTGAGACAACCAGCTTATATTAAACACCCCGTGTCTAGACAGAGAGAGATAGGCATGATGAATGTCATGTCACATGTCAAACACTTGAAATAAAATTAGAGTAAAGCTGTGGAGAAACCCGTAGAAAATTTGATTTAGCAATGGCATGGCAGTACTGCAATAACTGTGTTTGCTCTTCCCAAAACCTTACAGGTTTTGAGTGACTGTCAAACGCTACCAATTGCATACTAACTGTGACTTCATACATCCTTACAGTTGTTTAAATAGGTCTCTGTGTGTTAAAAAAGAGAAAAGATAGGCTAAAAAGAAAGAACCAGCATGACCTCCAGTATGAGAGTGGAGAAGAAAAAGAGGACAAAGTGCCCAGCACAACTTGGAGATATTTTGTCCCTAACACAGGTGACACCATAGGTAGGAAATCTCCCTCTTCTACAATGCAAAACAAATAGTTCACACATCTAGGCATAATGGCTAGAAAGTCATAGTCCATCAATCTTCATCCATTTAGAGTTCTTTTAGATTATTTATTTATTTATTTATTTATTACTTGAAGAGGCTGCAGAAGAGGCAGAGATTGGAACAAAGTGAGAAATCAGTATTCTAATGTTATGGTCAAGCCACATTCATTCATACTCCATATGTACATACACAAAAAAAACCCCAAATCATTTGCCAATGAGGGCTAATCGTATTTAACATCCAAATGCTTTCCAGGCTTTTTGGTAAATTGAATGTAAATATCTCCCTCTTTTAAAGGAATGGCTTCTAATTAGCAATATTAAAGGGAAGAAAAAACTGGAAATCCTTACATAAATTATTTCACCATTTTTCAAGGGATGTGAAAGAGATTTTTCAGTGGACATTTATTGCTTTAGAAAAAAAAACACTTGAAAAACATATATTTTCAAAAGCAATATGTTTAAGAAAAAGATATGATTTGTCTTATTAATAGGGGACATTTGTCAGTTATTAGCAACAATAAAGTACATTCTAAATTAAAAAGGAAGTCTTATATTAGGTGTTTCTTTAAATTATTGCAATACCCTCGGAAAATCATTTTTATAGAAGGATTCCAGTTGTAAATCACTCTTTTATAAAAAGACAAGAAATAAAAAATACATAGATAATGAAGCATTTAACATTTTTATTTTCATATTTTGATCAATTGACCCTACTAGAAGAACAGCAATGTTTAATTTATTCACATTATGCATTTATTCCATGCTAACTTCTGAATTCGTTAATTCAGAGGTGGTAAAGATCAATCTTTTTTAACATTCTTGGATCACATTGCAATGTAAGTGAGATTACATGTTTAAGAAGCTCAATCTTCTCCAGGCTTGAGATTCACTTGCAAAAAACTAGAGGACATCACTTTCAAACAAATCATAAGAAGAAGAGAAAGGAGAGAAGATCTTCTGAAAGATGTCATAAAACAGGCTTTGACAGTCAGCTGATAAACAGAGCTGAAGAAAAGTGAAAACTAGGACAAAAGATAAAATGTGTAAGGGGTTCACAGGAATACTGATGCAAAACAGTATATTGAGAAGTCACTAATACTGGAAGGAAACAGCATATGATGACAGAAACCATTAGAAAACCCCTTAGGCATACAAAACATTTTCTGAAACAGGAAATTAAATCTGCAAGTTATTGATGTTAAAGCCTAAAACAACTCAGGAGCTATGTCTGATTTTATATACAAAACCAACTGCTAAGGGTTATTTACAATCTCTAACAGAGTATAAGCTACTTTTGTAACTTTTTATAAGAAAATTCTCTATATCATTCTTCTAAGAAATGGGAAGAAAATTCTGGAAATAGCAAACTTGCTGAAGCGATGTGAAACTTGGAAAGGAGTAACACAAAAGAAGCTTTACTGAGTAAGACTAAGTATTCCTCTAGCCCAGTTTCTTGTCCCTGGCAATGACTAATGGTGAATGCCTAGGAAAGAGCGAAAAAGAGGACAAGCAAATACTGATACCTCTTGTATATATTCTTCTCACATCCAAAAATAATGGATTAGAGGTTTCCTGAGCCAAAGGTTTGACATATTTTATTGCTGTTTTTATTTAATAGTCCTGTGTAACTTTCTTCTGTGCATTTGTCTCACCCTTTTTCTTTACTCAGTGTAAGCCTCTGCAAGTTGTACTTCACTCCTTCTTGCACCAGAGGAATTTCACAGCTTTACCACTGCTGTGTGAACAAACACATCTCTCTTCCAATAATCACCTTCTGATTTCACTTCACTTTTCTTCAAAAATAAAGCAAATATTTTTTCTCTGTTTTTCTCATCTTTGCCACTCATGATTTGAAAGAACTTAACTGTGCTTAAACTTGGCCAAACTTTTTCCAAGGGGTAGAGTCTTTGTTGGTGTTGTTCCCTCTGTTGAAGCTTCTCTACAGATTCGATCATCCTTGTTTCCTCCTCTGTGCTTCCACTAACAGTAATTATTAACTTGAAGCAAAGATGCGTTTCCTGTTGCTGAGCAATGGGCTAACCAAGGAAACCTTGAGGGAGGATTCAACACAAAGCCTGGCAGAACTCCAGAAACCTGTTTGTTTTCCAAGTACATTTTAAGGTATTCTAAGTAAAACTTAGTCCATAAACGGGTTTAATGATATTATATTAGCTAAAACAAATTATTATGAGAACCTACTATTTTGGACCCTTCAAGCTACTGGGAAATGCCTGAGACACTACTTGAAAAGGTTCCTTAATTAATCTCTCTGTTCAAAGACAAGGTGACATAATTTGAGATAGGAGATTTTAGATACCAAGTATACCAAGTATACCAAGCCATCTCATCTGGTCCTACTGTTGCGTGATTGCAAAAGGAAAGGTTCATGTAAACCAATTGGTTAGTCTGGAACCTCTGTAACCTGATTTAAATCATATTCTCAGAGTGCATAAATCATGACTGAATCAAAATCATGAGGATCAGAAAAGATGAGATCTCATTGAATGATTATTAGAAACTTGCAGAATGACAGACCAAACAGAAATAATATTTAGTTTAATAAATGAAGAAGCATTTTTTTTAAAGAGGGTTTTGTCAAGGACATTTTTTGCATTTACAGTCTTTTCACAATTATTCCAGATAAAATAAAAGATGCCATTGGGCTGCTTAAAGGAAGACTGACACTGACTGAATAGAGAAGAGGATTTAAATGCTATCTGACATTCTCAAATCAACCACTTTAAAGCAACAGTGAATTGAAAGTACTTTAATCCATCTCTTAAATTTACAAGCAGAGAAAGGTTATGAAAAACTTGTATTATGAATTTTATTTTTCAAAAATGGATATGTATCAACACATTATTAGACAAAAGTTATCTCTTCAATGTCAGCAAGAAACAGAGAGAAAAGGTATTATTCCAAGTGGTTTACCTCAAGTTATAATCCCAGTATTTAAAAATGAGAGCAGGCCATTGAATAGCATGGGTTTGTGAGCAGTTCCAGAAGGAATACTGGGAGCAAAACAATTTGATTGAGAGGAGTCATTTTGCTATTGATAGACATTTTTTGTTATTCTCTATCCTTGCCTGAGTTTCTGAGGTCCATCTCAGTAGTCAAATTTCACTTGGCATGGCCAAAACAGGGAAAAGAGAACCATCTCCATGCCCTTGACTGATGCAGGACACCCAGGCATTCCCCTTCAGTCTCACCCCATATGATCAGGCAATTTTGCAATTACTATAGCTGTACCTGGTAGAAGTGATTCTGTGCTTGGCCACAACATGTTCTCCTGGGTGAGAGACACCCAGCAGTGTTTGCCAGGGCCATGGGGAAACTCTGGCCTTTCAGTTTAAATCTGTTTTTTTCCAGGGTGCCACTGTCACCCAGCTTGGGACCTGGGGTTTGACTGTCCCAATTCCGTACCTGGCTGCTCATGGTGGCCTGCCCCATACCAAGGTTATCATTTCCCCCTGCCTATTTAGTCCTTTAGGAGATTCTTTTGTGTAACACCAAAACAATTACTTCAGAAGGAAGAGAAACAAGTCATAGAAATAATGCAGGTGGTTCTCAGCTCGCTATTTACCTGTTATGGGGCAAAATAATACATCCTATTAATATAATTGAATCACTACTGTTATTGAGGTTGAGGTCAATAATTTGCTGAGGCAGATAAGCACAACATCAATGAAAGATGTATCCATCTGTTTCAGCAATGAATTTTGCTCATAATCTAGGGAGACAAAAGTGGATCCAGCAAATAACTGATAAGAAATGAAGAGAAAAAGCTATCTATTACCAGAACAATCAAGAAATTAGTATAGAGGAGTTACATTATACTGCACCCTTTATTCAGCTTCATCCTTTATTATGCAGAGGTTCTCAATTACTATTCACTTCAATAAGAATCTTGTAGCACATTCACAGCTCACAAAATCTGGATTGTGGTACTGTGACTGTTATGCAAATTGGTAATATGTGAGTATATTAAATATAAATTAAACTGTAAGAGGTTTAATCTTTCATTTGGAAGTGCAGTGGGTGGGAGCCCTTGTTAACAGAGGTATAATTCTTATCAGATACATAGATGTATGCAATCTTTTTTTTTCTTTTCCTTGCCTTGAGCCAATATAGGATTAAAAATTCTATTAACCATTTCATTTTCCCAGCAGAGAGCTGAAGGAACACATCTGAAACACAATCTTCTCATCATCAAGTTTCCAAAGTGTTTCAGTAGGATTACATGCAGGACAGAAAATGGGTGATGCTTGTCTTGTAAAGGAGTGGTGCTGCTACTCCTCACATGCATTGTGAGGCTGTAATGCCCAGCCTTTTCAGCCAACATCATAGCACCATTTCCAGACAAGAAGAAAACCTATGAATAATACTTTGAAATTAAGATAGATTTCAGAAATACTTTTTTGGTTCATTTGATTCAGAGCATTAGGTGTTCACAAAATTAAAGCCTATTGCTCTTGTGAGCTTCAGTGGACCTGACATTTCAAGCTCTGAGATTAAGAACTTTCTTGGCAGTTTTCAGTTTATTGAGCATAATGTGCTTTATTCCCTGGTATCACCATGTTAGTAGAAACCCAACTGGGCTCGTTAGAACAAATTCTGATAGAATGGAGATAACATTCATTCAGATTCCAGTGAGATCAGACTGAAAGTGTTACAGCTAGTTCAGTCCTGATCCAGCTGAACATCTAAGAGTGTTCTTGTCCTTAAGGCTTAGAAGCATGGGCTTTTTTCTGATCAAGTAAGAGCCCTGGATTTGGAATTCTCTAAGAAAATCCTGGAGATGGACTTGTCTCAAGGCCAGACCATCTTTCCATTCCTTCTTAGCCACCTGGTCCACTGATGTAAGCATCAGTGCTGTACTAAGACCACATACTTAATGGGTCTTCCATATCTAACCGCAGCCACCCCTAATTTTACATCTTTCTGCAGCACGAAAACTGACAACTTTGGCTGTTCACTTATCTTGGTGTAAATGTGGACTTTACAGCTGTGAATATGGAAATAATTACACATGCCGCTCAGAGCCTTACATTTTCTAGACCTTCAGCCACCAGCTAGCAAGGCTGTCCTTTAGGTTTACAGTGATACTATAGAGTATTACCTGCCTGTTCTACTGAGAAAGGGAAATACTGCAACAGTCATTTCTTTGAGAAATCTTAGCTGTGTTACTTGTTTGCCATAAATATATTCAGTATTCAATGTCTATTGCATCAGAGTTTATACTGTAAAGCAAATATTTGAGGAATGGTGTTTATGTTACCTCTGTATCCATATGTACAAAAAGAATAATCTTGACTTAAAGTTTCTCCAGCATTCTGACAGGCAAAAAGCAGAGTTACAAGCACTACAAGATTATTTATAAGGTAATACCCATTTTTTTTCTGTTTTCTTTTGAAAGTCACTAACAACCAAATACCCTCATTTAGTGTTGAGAGGAAAATAGCAAGGTCTTAAATCAAGGAAGTGGCAGCAGGAGCAGGTGTACTTCTCTCTCTCCTTACTCCCTGTCTTTCAGCTTTCATAGCCAACATGCTTGAATCACCTCCACTGCCTTTCCAGCACTGCAGAGATGACTCCAAGCCAGGCCTACAGCCCCTGGCATCAGAGTCTAGGGTGGCTTTGAGCTCGTTTTTGTACCCAACCCACCACAGTGCACCCTCAGACTCTCACAGTGCCTCCCATCACTGAACACACACAACTGCACAGAGATGCAGCACAGACGTGGCACTAGAAAAGAATTCACCAAACCACTCTTCCTATAAAGAAAAAAACCTATACCTACTGTCCTGGTAATATGGCTGTGCTGAAATAAGAGATAAAAGGCAAATGCAAGACAAAACCGGTTTGGTGTGGTGCCCCAAAAATAGCCCCTGTGTCCTCTGAAGTGACACAACAAAAACCCAGAGATGTTCTCAGAGGAAGCAGTTCCACCCTCCGGGAATGATTTCTCAATATATGGAAGAGATGGAGACATAGAAATCAAGAGAGAATATACAGAAATATGCAGGGGGACTTTGCTGTAAATCATTTAAAAAGAAAAAAAAAAGCTTTAAAAATTGGCATAGCTTTATCTCAAGAAAATGTGGAGGCTGTAAATATATTGACTGGAAAAATACCATGAATAAATCTACTTTTCCTGCTATTCTGGCCTGCTGAGAGTGACAAATCACTTGATATAACCCTTGTTCAATTTAATACACCTTGAAGAACCTAATAAAGTCTTTTAAGCAGAGGAAACGCTTTGAAACCTTTTCTTCAATCATTGGGGAGGATGCCTTTATTATGCTAAGAGATGAGCTGAACAAGTTTAATTTCCGTTTATGATTAAGGAAAATACATGGATATGTTGCTGCATTGAGAGACTTAAAGCCTACTGTATATCACAATGGCATATTTATGAGCAACAGAATGTGATGCTCTCATTCACTCACGAAGAGAATGACATATACAAGCCAACAACAATACCAAACCTCAGAGGGGTCACACACTACTTCAGCTTCCAGTTTCGTGAAAATAAATTATTTTAATCTATAACAAGTGCTGCAAAAATTTAAATAAGTGAACAATAAATATGTCATAATAGGGCTAATTATTCTTTTTCTCTGACAATATTCCCAGCTATGATAGAACTTAATGAGGCTTTTAAAATAAAACTATACTTAATACTTACTATCATAAATTTCCTTGAAAAAAACTAAAAAATAAAGAGGAATAAAGTCCATAGCGAAAATAAATGGGCCAGATATTTTCTTCTATTCCAACCCTTTATACAATCCTGTCAGTGTATAAGGCTTGCCACCTGTGGAGGTAGGAGCCCTTGTTCCCACATGATTCACTTAATCTGATTTATAGGATTTTCTCAAACATCCCTTTCCTTAAACACCTCCACCCCCCGTGCTGTACATCCTACACTGTCGCTCTCATGAGAAGCAGCAGAGAATTTAATTCAATGTTTCTTTGCTCCCTAACTCCTGATGAGAACAGGATTGATGACCCAATCAGGATTTTCCCCCCTTTCCCCTCCTATCAACAATTCAATAGGTTACGCTCTGAATGGGATCGGCAAAGTTCCCATCCTACAGCTCACCCCAGGCAAGGCTTGATTGTCTGGCCTGGTGGGGCTGGCTGATGTGCAGCTTCTTAGGGCTCTGTCACCCCTGTGTTCCTGTCTTGGGACAAGTACAGTCCATCCCTTGGGTGCTTCCATTGTGAGCTGGTTTCAGCTCACATACCATAACTTAAATGTCCTTATGTAACATACATCCTCAAAGTAATCAATGTTACAAGGGAAACAGCACTCATAGACATCCTAACAGGATGCTCTGTTCTTGCTGTGATTGCTTTGGAGGACACCAGTGGATATGGGAAATGGAATGAAATACAACTCCTAAAAAAGCAGTGAACTTCTACAGTCTTTTACTTTCTCTTCGGAAATAAATTTCTTTGGAAAACTTGTCGAAGCCACTGCTTTTTAAAACTCATTTTCCACTTCTGTATCCTTGAAACACTTTAAAAATGTTTACTTGATTAAAAACTGACCACTCAACCTTGTCAAATGCTGTTCCTGCATGTAAAGACAAAGGAATGCATCGAGCTAGTAAATTATAATAATCCCATAATCCTAAAAGCATGTTTACAGAGTTTTCATATTGCTAATTGCCAAGGGAGTTGGCATTTAATTACTTTCTACAATCTTCACACAATATTTCTCTTTTGTCCTAGCTTTTTAGAATATGCAGTTACTTTTTCTCACAAATTACCTGAAAGACCCTAAATAACAAAAGCATTTTATTTGTCCAGCATGATGAAAGGTTTTATTTATCTGTCATATCTGAAATTTAAATAGAGTTTTCATTTATTTTACACGTTGAGATTCCATGAGTTTGCTCTTTGACAATCTTGTTATTTATTTTGTATTTATTTTGTTTACTTCCAAATTTATGCAAGATTAATAAATATATCTCTCACAGTTTTGGGAGCTTTCCAGATAATTTTATTAATTTTCATTCTTACACTCCATAATAGGAGAAAGTTCACCCTTTCTTTCTTTCTTCCTCCTTGGACACTTGCCCAAATTCATATTCAAACCAAATTCACATTCAAGCTAAGAGAGAATTGCTGGAATAAGATTTTAAAGATTAGGTCAAAATTCTTCAAGGCATAAATAAACTGCCTGCACCAATATTGCTTCTCTGTTTACACATTTATTTCAAAATTAATGCTATGAAGTATCTTTTAACATGAAGCATGAGAAATATGAGAAACAGTTTAAGTGGCTGAAAGGGAAAATGAAGCCTCAACACTACATGAAAAGGTGTTCCCTGCACCATTTTGGAACATTTCATTCTGAAAAGCTGGAATTTAAAAGTAAACAAAGTAACTTTGCTGATGAAATAGAATAGCATTTTATTTTCCAAAATAATGCTTGTGATATTTAATGAAAAAAAAACTCAAAAAAGACCCAAACCCACGAAACTACCTTTCATTGTAGGACTATACAAAGGAAACAAATCTGCTGTAAGGAACTAATTCCTTAGAATCCTGCACTCTGCATAAAGATTTTTATGATTTTACAAAGGGCTCAACAGATCTCAGCAAAACATTTGTTTGAAGTACACAACTAATAATTGCATACAATTATACAAAGAGTAACCAAAACTACTCATGCTACAAACGATATTTGTTTAATATTTTTGGATTAAAAAAAAAAACCAAAGGCACTTTAAAAATCTTAGCTATTTTGTTTTAAATAATGTTTCTAATTTTGAAATCAACCTGACTAAGAAATTCTTTAAAGACAAGAATTTCAGGCTAAAGAATTTTACTTCAACTCCTAATAAATTTTTTTAATCTTTTTTTTTTGTTGTTGTCTGTTTGGTCATTTGTTTGTTTCCTTGGAGAGGGTTGTTCTCTTGTTTTTTGTTGTTTGGTTTGGTCACAGAGCTGCAAATTCTGTTGTCTGCACAGCTCAACTGGCCATATGTTGCCTAAAGCAGACGGGAAGTTTCAAGGAAAGCCAGCAGTGTCTCTGATTCAGTATACTTTTGGTTTGATCTGTAATGGATAGGGTATATGTTTGATTAAAAACCTTCATGGCAGCACTTAGTAAGATTCAGCCAGGGAATACGCATTATTCTCTTCAGAGAGTCGTCAAAAACTTTAGAAGTTAATTTAAAATTAAACATGCATTTTTTTTTCCATAACATAATCCTCAATTAATTTCAACAATTCTTAATGCATTCATGGTTTGGAGGTGAATTGTGGGGTGTACATGTATAAAGAGTTCACCCAAAATTTTTAATAGATCTTCTTTAAAGTATTTTTTCAAAATGACACTGGACAAAATTGGTGATCAAAATAGCATCCCTCCTTGCTATGCTGTCATTTGGAAAAAAAAAATTATGCAACTGCCTCATCACTGAACACTGCAATGAACAATTCTCAGACAAATTTGCATTAAAATTCCTTTTAAACTTTAGTAACAGCCTTCTTAGCATGTTGAGCTTCAGCTGGCCAGTTCCTCAGTCCCGTAGAGTTCCTGTCATCTTTACCTTGGAGGAAAGCAGAGTCATCACATATGATGGCAGTACCTGTGGCACTGATGTGACTCTTTGTCTCCAGATATCAGGGATGAGGGCCACCTTTACAAGCTAATAATTTTTGAGTGAGATATACCATTTTCATGAAGAGGAGGTGAGGGCTTGAGGGCTTCTTCTCCTATGCATTGCTGCAGGGATGAGATGGTGCTGGGGCAGCCCCTGTGCTCACTGCATCTCTCTTCACTGCAAGGATGGAAGAGAGATGAAGCCATCATCTTCCAATATTTCCTTGGAAGTCTGATTTATTGATCTGTAATGATTTTCTGCTTCACAGGAGCACAGAGCTGACAGCAATAACAGCTGTTGTTGTAGCAGATCACCAGAGATTTACAGAGTTCCTTATTTCCAAGGAGTATTGCTGCAGTGTGGAGGTCACAGTCCTGACACGTCCGGCTCACGATGTTATACGACTTTCATTGCTGTAAAACTTCGAATCTAAACAAATAAATGTCTCCAATGCAATGTAGTTCTCTTTTATGTCCTGGGCAAGTCTGCAGTTTCCATGGTTACCAAGGGGCAGCCTAGCAGAGAAATAATCCACTTTTTCTTTCAACAGATTTTTTTGGGGACTATCCTTCAGAAAAGTTGTACAGAATAAATCAGTTGCAACACATATCAACGTCTCTTGAATTTTCTGTTTATTTAGAAATTTATGCAAAAATAAATTGCATAATTTAAAACTTATTAGACAGGGCAACTTTGATATTCCTCATTCAAAACCAGCATGTCTTATAATGTGCATAGTCTTTATTTACATGTTTTACTGTGTTGTTTCTTCTGGAATTTAAAAAAAATTACTGTTAGTTATTTAATATTATTTTAAAATCATTTAAATAAATCAAAACTATACTTTTAGAAATATTTCTCTCCACCAGGATCTATCTTTCTCTGGAAAAAAAAAAAACAAACACGTATTTACAAGGGCCCTTCACTCCTTTTTTTCTTAGCCTTTATTGCTGGGCAAATGCCATAAGTTGTGTAACACACCTAAGTACTTTGAGTCCTAAGATTGAACGTTGGGCTCACTATCCCATGCCTGTTTAACAATCATGTTGAATCAGAATCTCACTATACCAATACTAACAATAATGGTTAATAGTTATGATGCAGCATGTGCATTTTACAAACACCAGGTATTGACATTAAATGTTGACATCAAAGATTATCAACTGCATTCAAAAATATAATTTCAAAATGGCAACATTGTTTCACTGTTGCATGTGGTCTCTCCTAGATTGTTTGGAAATCTCGAACTGAGTTTCAGTCACATGTAGGTCCCAGTTTTGACTTCCCAACATACATTTTCCTTTTCATGTTTATTACTTTTATCTTTTCTTGGATGCTCATTTGAAAAATCATTCTCCTTCTTTAGAGAGCTCAGAGTGCTTCCCAATGCTCTGAGAGCTGTTGAGGGGTTAC
The DNA here is from genome assembly GCA_013397095.1 of Sterrhoptilus dennistouni. Classification (NCBI taxonomy): domain Eukaryota; kingdom Metazoa; phylum Chordata; class Aves; order Passeriformes; family Zosteropidae; genus Sterrhoptilus; species Sterrhoptilus dennistouni. Next base: position 3,459,405 of record VWZU01009054.1, read on the forward strand.
CAGGAGAGAAAACCTCAGATTCTACCTCAACCCCATCCTAGTTCTTGCAATTCAGAGCAGGAGTAGTGCCCCCCATCAGATGAGAGCTGGTCTCACTAGGTTAAGCAGTTTGTAGCAAGGCATCCCAGACCTCTGGGCCAACCAGTTAAATCTCACACAGTCCCTGACACTTTCTTTAACTCTCTCTAGTCAGAGAAGTGCTGGGCCCTGCCCTCTGCAACACCATGTGCCACATTCAGCTGTCCAGCTTGGGGAAGCCACTACCTGTGTCAGCTGCATGGAACTGGAAAAGGAATTAATATTGTGCAAGAACCCAAGGGTATATTTTCCATATTCAGCTGTATGTAGCCCTTAAAAAGCACGTGCACAGATTCATATGACTTTGTAGCCCTTAAAAAGCACGTGCACAGATTCATATGACTTAGAGTGACCACGTGTGGCTTTACTCTGCTGAGCCATGAGCTAACACAGCACTCCAAACCCTGCCTCAGTTACCACCTGGCCAGAAAGAGCAGCAGCAGCTCCTGTTGTAACAATCTCTCCTCACAGTTGTTTCTGAATTCATTTTAATTTTTAAAATTTATTTGTTTAAAGAAAGCCTCTAAAATAAAAGCAGCATTTCAGAAACTCTGATAGACTGAGTAGCATGAGACCCTCACCAGCTTCCTGCAGGCTTAATGCAGCTGCACAGTCTTCATCTATTTTCTTGCTGTACTGTGTTACAAATTAAAATATCATCTGATGCCCTCTATTTCCTCTGCTTTTCATGTTTCTCTCATATTGACTATCACAGACAATTTTCAAGAAGATCTGTTAGCTCACTTTTTTCTAATAAGAATTCTAAATTTTCATTTACTGAATATATTAATACTTCTGTGTTCTCATGTCATTTTTGCTTTCTTCTCTAAAAGTAAGAAAAGCTCTGAGATTGGTATCATCTTCACATTTAATTAATGAGATTTCTATTCCCTGAATAAGCGTCCCTGGCATATCTGCAGTTGATGCAAACTATATTCACACTGACAGACATTATCGTTAATGTACTAAGTGACAGCATACTATTTTAATAGTACTAATAATCATCATATTGTTTGCTGCCTACACAAACACAGGTATACAGAAGAATGTATTCGGTGTTCCTAAGTCTTTAATACTCCCCAAAATATATCTTCTTCTTTGCTTCTGAGAATTATTAGCTTTGGCTTGTTTATCTTCATTATAATTCTCACTTTTAGGTCAACCAAGAACACCTTGACTCAAATGCTCTGATAGCTACTTTTGAACTGTGAATCAAATTATGTGGAGAATATAAAGTTTGATGTTAGAGAAATCAAACTACTATTAAGTATTTAGTTGGAAGGATCTTATTGCCACTGTTTGCTTCATGGAAGTAAAACATTAATTTTAAAATGACAGTGAACACCTAATAATGCAGTAAAAATAAAACCAAATAATATACTCACAGATTTAAATGCCAAAATTTCTATTATCTCATTTTGAGCGCTCAGGTATGTGAAACTGCTCTGGATCTTTTTCAACCACTTTGCCATATCGCCATTCCCTTCTTCCTGCCAGGAAAGCAGCTGAATAAACTACCAGGTAAACTCTCCAACCAAAGAGTATTTCCAGCATGTCTAGCAACATAGCACATACTGCTTCATATTTTCATCAGGATGTTCACTTCTTTTACTGTCTTGAGAAAACACAGAATGTACACAGCACTGAGGTCTGCAGAATATCAATTGCTTTCTGATCACTGAAGGAGGCTACTGTACTTCCTTTTTTTCCTGGAGTTTGTAAATTTTCAAATCGAGACTTATTTCAGGAGATAATGAACTGCCTTATTAAAAAAGCCCCACATGAGTGTCTTTGTTGATGTCCAAGGCACCTCCAAAATCATATAAGGGTTCAGGGGTTTTGTGTCATGTTTTTTGGACATGATCCCCACACAACATTTTGAAGTGCAGGACACTTGACTATGCTTTGTCTTTGAGTGGGGTTCAGCTGCACAGGGGATCCTCTGGAGAGTGGCTGTGTGCCTGTGGACAGCCTCACCCCCTTCAGTCCTCCCATGAACTGGCTTAGCTCAGGGCTCCACTAGGGAAATGGCCACAGGGGTCCAACACATCTACAAGGCTTGAAATTAGTCGCACATTTCCAAGCAGTTAATTTGAGGACATAAAGGTGGTACAACTACCAGCCTGTGGTCCACAGAACAAAAGGAAAATTGTGCCTTCAAATTATAGAGGACAACATCTATTTTTTTCCTTCTAACGATTAATATTTAATAATATTGGTGGGAATATAATTAAAGGCCAAGCTGTGGCCTCTCTGGTATATTAGCTTATAAGTTCATTTATATATATATATATATATATATATATATTTATATATAGCCTTATGTATTTAGATCTGTGTAAGGATTTCAGGGTAAAATGTTTCTCTGCTGACAGACACAGCACTAAAAAGAGACTATTTGGGAACCCTTTTGAAGTTAACTATGCTCACAGCTTTTCATTAGCAATTTATTACAATTAAAGAGCCAATAGCACAGAGTCTCTCAAAGGTTTCTGAAAATGCCCTGTAAAATCTGAGATGAGACAAACTCTGGCAATTCTACTCAGATTAAAATATCTAGAGCAGTGGGGGCACTATTTCCAAGTATTTTAACTCTGAAAAATTTTGTCAGATTTACCCAATAGGCTCCTGAATTAAAAAAAAATATTATATTCTGCTGAGTTTAAGAGGAAACCTGGAGAAAAGATGTCTAGGGGTGATCTTATCAATGTGTTCTCATACCTGTTGAGAAGAAATTAAGATAAGGGAACTGGAATGTGCTCAGTAGTGCCCAGCGCCATCTCCCTTTGTAGAGATATTGGAAACCCAATGAGACACAGTCCTGGGCAACCTAATTTAGATGACTCTGCTCAAGCAGGTGGGGATGGACTAGACAACCTCAGGAGGTCCCTTCCAACCTCTCTGGAATAAGCATCTTCTCCTAAGAAACTTCTCCTTATTCTGTTGTAAATATTTTGCAGGTTTTGAAGTAATCCTTAAAATCATAAAAGAATAGTGTGAGAGATTTAAGTAATTTAGGGAATTTTTTATCAGTTTTTTAAAACTTCATTTCTGGCAGCTTATGATAACATCTTTAAAATATTCTGTATTAAAGAGAGCACTTTATTAGCCCAATACCAATTTCAATATCTGAATCTGATTATCAAGTATATCTTTGCTTTAATGCTTCTTTGATTTATGTCTTTTAATGATGAGTTTGTTTGATCTGCAAGCTCGCATTTCATTATAGTTAAAATGAAACTGTGAATTATAATTTTTTAGGATGATTCCACTATTTTACGGGAAGATGCATTCCACAACTCTTTCTCATTTTATGACTAAGAGCTACTTATTCAATGAGATTTTTTTTTCTTTAGATCCTAGTCATTAATATACAGTGTATTTACCTCTCCTCTGAACTAAGGAGGTTTCATTTTTAAACCTCTAGCTCTACAAAAGAGAAAATTTCTTTAACCTTAAGCCTTAAAATACTTGTGTAACTGTCCATTTCCCAGTTTCCCTGTTTATTTGTCCAGCTGATGCTGATGGATGTGCCATCCCAGGTCAGGCTGTTGTTTCTGTTGCAAAGATTTCTCTCTGTCTTTTCTGCTGACAGTTGTAAAGTGCTTCCATATTATAACTTACTATGCTGCTGATACAATTACTAATGTAACTTTAATGTTCCCAGATTTTGATTTATGGCTCCACATTGCATTATCCTTGCTTCTCCTCATAACTGATATTTTTTGCTCCCAAGATAACAGACGTTCATAAAGAAATATATTTCTTTATTTGATTGCTTTTGTAAGCATCATTTTTGCCAGCATATTGGATGCTAATGGGATAAGTATGTATCAGAACTGGCCTTAGCCTGGCTGAAGTGTTATTAATCAGGTCCACATAAAATAACTGTTTTTAAAGACCAGTGATCTGAAGCTGCTTATAGCCTTGAATCAGTCCCTCAAGGATAAGTTCTTGAATTGTTGCTCCTTGGGGTCATATATTAGTGATGCTGATTTGATCTTTTTTAACTCAGGTCCCAGGTGTCATCTATCTGTACAAGAAACTGTTATTTATGGGTCCATGAATACCTTCAAATGACTTTGATCTTTTCCTCTCAGTATTGTTTTCAGAACTTTCGAGATTAGCTTAAAATTAATCCGGTAGCTATAATGTCACAGAAATACAGAGAGACTCGGTTTATCTCTGAAGAGCAATGTTTGGGTGCAGTGGCAGTTAGCACTTGTTTTGAAGGGCCTTGCCCTGAGGCTGCTCTGTATTCTGAGCGCTGAGAGGATGTGTCTAAATGAAATCAATCTTTGACACTTGAACTTTGGTCTTGAGCTCTGTTATGGCAGGAGTACTCTGCGCCACTCAGATCTCCTTCTGTTTCTCTCTGACCCTGCAGTACACTGCTCATTGCACAGCCCAGCAACCGCGTGGGAGAATTTCATTTATCCACAGGAGGAGCCTGGGCAGCACATCCCACTGTGGACCACGCAGGAGGCTGAGTACCCCAGTAGTCATCACACTTTGCCTGCAAAGAGCACTCTGTTCTTATTAGTACAAAGGCTTTCAAGTGTTTCCAAATGCTTCTGTGATTTGAGATAGAGATATCCTGACACTTGATGATATTTTTCAGATTTGAATGCTACTTGCTGATACCACGTAAGAAAAAGATTGGTCAGTGCTTCTTTTAATAATAAGGTAGATCAAATTCTCAATGTACTCATCTAATGGGAGATGTCCAGAAATTTTTAAAGCTGGTTACTGCAGTGGATAAAAATACACAAACTGCAGTGGATAAAAATAAAAAAGTAAACCCTGCTGGTGAACTTGATACAATTCGTATTAATTTTTGAATTAATTGTTTTCCAGGAATCCCTACAAGCAAACTGGAAGATTGTGTGTAGTTGATTGAATGATATATTAATTGATAACAACAGCATGAATTATAGTAGTTCAATGGCAGTTGCAGAATGTATTTTTTATTACTTAGAAACGTTTTATACGTATTCATATTTCGTATTTTTGAAAGAGAAGCAGGTGTAGCAGAAATTTATCATGGTAAAGAGGGGTTGAACTCTCAACACTGAGTTAACAAATGCACACAGAAATATACACCCTTCCCCTTTGAATAGTCTTTGTCTGAGATTAGAAGTAAAATCTAGATGCAGTTCTGTGATATTTTCTCCATGCATGCACGAAGTCTGAAATAACTACCTAGGATATGTCCAGGTAGACAGAGAATGAGACTCAGCTGAACTCAACTCAATTTTCAAGGTAGTGTGAGCACTTGGAAGTAAATGAGTTGTGTTGACTTCAAAGGACAGGCACACAGCTAAAGCACCGTGCTGTACTCCGTAACCATGAAGTTTCAAATTGCTTTATCTTTCACTGCACAATTGTATCATTTTTCATTATATTTCTGTGCATTCCTTTCATGAGAATTATTACATTATCAACCAGAGCAGAAAAACGAGACATAGGACTTACAGTTTCCTGCAAAAGAAGTGCCAGATATAATAGTTTTCTCTTTATCATATTCCCCTTCTTAGGCAGCCTGCCAGCTATTGTCTTTGAACAAACAAAGTTCTGGAAAGGTTTCAGAACCTGAATATGTCTTTTTCAAGGAACTTTTTTCATTTAAACCATTCCTGAATATTATCTATTGCATTAAGAAAATCGTACTTTCAGATATTCTTCTGAGCATCCCATTAGGCTGTACCTAATAACTAGGTGCTTGGTAAATGATCTAATTTTCCCCATATTCATAAGGCTACTAGTTTTTATAACATGATGCAAGACCTATATCACAGTTCCCCAGTGAAAAAAAACCTTAAAACAGACTTCTTCTCATTGGCCGTTTTAATCTGCTTGGCTGGGGGAGATTATTGCATCCACACACAACAGGCTACTTTTGCCCCACTGAAATATTGTTAGGGGGTGAGGCTCTCATTGCCAGCTCTCTGCATGGACTTGTTCTTATTTATTAGATGTAGTAATGAATAAATTATCTGTACTTCCTTAATAGGATCAGGTTTTCATTTATCTATTTAATGGAAGGAAATAAAGGCTCTAGTAACACGGTAAAGCATCCCGTTAGAGATTTAGATATGTGGTTGCAGCAAAGCACACAATGCACTAGACAGGATGGTTTTTGGATCTGTTAGAATGCGGACTAGCAAAATATTCCTAAACAGCGTCTAAAATCCTTGCCTCCCCACTTCTTGCTTTTCTCTAAGGCATCTGAGTCTGTTCTGTGTCCAAACAAAGCAGTTCTGAATACAGCAACACATTGCTATGAGTTGAAAGCACCCCAGACGTTCAGCAGCTGAAGCACTGATGTGAATGACAAGGGGGATGCATGGCTCTTCACACCAGGTCCAAAGATTCCCTGGTAAAGCAGCTATATTGATCCTTCTCTTGATTGTGCAGCTGCAGAGATCTCTGCAGTTCCTTTGCTGATAGGCAGCTCAAGAAGGAGAAGATTGTGAAGGGAATAAAAGGCCTTTTTTTATGGGATTTTTTTCCCCAGATGATTAACTAGTTTTAGCTGAATCTGATAAAGCTGCATACATTCACAGCTGTTTAGGAACACTGCACTGTGGAGTCTGAAAGACCCCTCAGATGAGGCTCATCTGGAATTATGTAGGTTTTCCAGCCTGCATTATTAGATTCTTCTAAATTTCAGTTGGTCTGTAGAGGACAACATCACTTCCAAAGTGTGTCTTGAATTGTGAAAATTGTTCTACGCAAAAGAACTCTCCTTAAGAATATGTAGAGCAAAAATTCAGGAATGATTTGAAAGAAGTCTTTACATAATAGCTTGCATTGAATCATCTATTTCAAAGACATGGTGTATTTTAATTTACAGCAATTACTAGAAATCATTTGGAGTGACATGAAAATACTTAGTTCTTGTTTTGGAACATGAGCGATGTTACATAAAGTGGTTGTTTGGAGAAAATATTCCTTGGTGAGTTGGATTTAAAACAACACTGAGAAAAGCAATGCCCAGTATTAGTAAGGAATTGCTTATCAGGCAGTTGTTCAGAACCAGTCAGGCACAACCTGTTCCTTTGTGAATGCTTTTTATGTGTCTGTTTGGGTTGCAGGGCAAGATTTAGGTAGTGGGTGGTTACAGGGGTGGCTTTGATGAGAAGCTTCCAGAAGCTTCTCCCATTTCCTACAGAGCCAATGCCAGCTGGCTCTGAGGCAGAACCATCACAGACCAAGGCCAAAGCCATCAGTGACAGTGGTAGCACCTCTGAGAATAACAGGCTTAAGAAACGGGAGAAGTAGCAGCAGAAGCTGGAGAGAGGAGTGAGAATATGTGGGAGAAACAGCCCTGCAGACATCAAGATCATGAATAAAGAGGGGCAGGAGGTGCTCCAAGCACTGGAGCTGAGATTCCCCTTCAGCCCATTGTGCAGCCCATGGTGAGACAGCTGTGTCCCGGCAGCACGTGGGAGACCATAGTGGAACAGAGATCCACCTGCAGCCCATGGAGGATCCCATGCTGGAGCAAGTGGATGTCTGAAGGAAGCTGTGTCCCCATGGAAAGCCCACAATAGAGCAGGTTCCTGGCAGGACTTGCTAGCCTCTGGAAGGACCCACACTGGAGCAGCCTGTTCCTGAAGAATCCACAGAGCAGCAGTTAGTGAAGACCTGCAGCCTATGGGAAGGACTAAGTGGGAGAAGTGTGGAGCTTGCAGTCTCCTATGGGAGGGACCCCAGGCAGAAGCAGAGGAGGAGTGTGAGTTCTTCCCTGAGGAGGAAGGAGCAGCAGAGACAACGGTGGTGAACTGACTGCAGCCCCCGTTCCCTGCACCACTCCTGGGAGAAGGCAGAGAAGTTGGGAGTGAAGTCAGGTCTGTGAAGGTGAGTGATCTCTTCCTGCCCTTATCTCAACTCATGAGATTTTTCTTTTCTTTTCTCTTTCCTGTCCATCCGAGGAGCTCAGTGACAGAGTGGCCTTGGTCAGCACCAGGCATCCAGTCAGGGTCAATCCACCACAGTGTGACTTCACAGTGCAGTGATTTAAATATCAGGCAAATGGATGTTTTATAGCCAGCTTTGTGAAAGATCTTTAGCTGAATTTGGAGTCCTGATGCCTTATTTTGATAATTTCAGAGATACATGGGTTACTTGCATATTTGCATTTGAAAGCATTGGTTTTTAATTAGTCAGGGAAATAAAAATTAGATCATGTAGCTAAAATTAATATTAATATTTAAACCCTTTAAGTGGACACTTTATTCTATACTTGAACAAAGTTTTTAAAACAAGCTTTTTTTGGTGAACATTTATTTTAATCTAAGGTATTTCATTATTATAATCCATGCTAAATTCCTTTTATTTTCGTGTTCATCTACTTTTGAGAGATCATTTTATTTTCTCTACATGACCCCTGGTTTTGAAACCTTAAGCTGACACTTACCTTCAAAGTATGCTTACCCTGCCTCTGAGTGACATAATCAAGCATTTCATAGTTATTTTCTCTTAACATGTTTAAAGGCTTCACTACCCCTTATTTTTATCCTTTTAGTTGATGATTCTTAGCACAAAGAAGACTCAAGTGGCATGAAATATTTCCAGAATTTTAGGCTAAAAAGAACAACACTTCAGTTATTCTGGTCTGAATAGCAAAAAGGTGTAATTTTCTTCACATATCGACTTCATATGAAGCAAAACAACATACTTGGGCAGCAGGAGATGAGGCATCATTAGGAAATAATTTCATGACAAAAAGCACAGATAAAAGACAGTTGCTGTTCTAAACATTATAATGTACACAGGCCAACATTAACATTCATCTTTACCAAAGTAGGTCAGGCGTAAGAAGAGTACAGGACTATATTTTAGACCTTAAATAGCTATTAGTATTTTTAAAGAGTGTTTTAGAATGCATCCTAAAAGTGCACTGGACACATTCAGTTGGCCAGCAGAATAACGTGCCCGAAATCATCACAGAAGAAAACAGTATCTAATAATCTACCTGAAAGTATTTTTTTTGTCTTTGTGTAGTAGTCACCTGAAAACTAGATTGATTAATGTGTAGGTTATTCAATGTTGTTACATTTTTCTTCAGTGGTTGGTAGTTATAGGGCCATTTCTAGTAATTTCTAGCAGGTAGAGGGTGCCTCTATTAAGCAGGACTGCTAGTCAGCAAGATGCTGGGCTGCAGTCTCAGGAAAAGCAATGTCTCAATGTGTGACCTTGTCAGGTTACTCAATTGCCACCCATTCAACATCAATCAGTCCCCCTGGAAAATTGATTGAATAACAGTCTCACAGAAAATCACATTTTGTAAGCACTGACTTTTCATTGATAAAATAACAGTATTTTTAGGAAGTAGAAAAAGACTTAATTTCAATTTTGCTGATAGTCCCTATGCTTACAATCAGTATTTTATTTTTGTATATATAAAAATATATGTAAGTGATGGGTCCTCTAAGAAGAGAGGAATTTAGCTCTAAGACCTGGGGTGTGTCTATGCAAGTACCTAATTTTGCACTAAAGGAGTGAATCAGTAGACCAAAAGAGGTATTGCTGAGCCCCTTAATCCCACATAGCCCATGGCTTATGGATATTATCTGGTTATATATATGGATATATATATGGATATAAAATCTGGTCTCCTGGATTGAACATGGTTATGAAACATGCAGCTTGATGCTGTTTGAAGAGCTGTTTGAAGTGTTCGAAACTTGTTGGTTTCATGCACCTATGATCATTTGTGATTGCAGTGCATGCGATGTACCCTGGATGGGAGATTCCCATTGAGTTTCCACCAAAACACATCCAATTCCCACTCCCAGAACTTCTTTGTAAGTTCTGAGATGTGGGAAATGGGGATATTCAGGACTTCCCTACAAGCTCACACTGTTGTTCCAACCTGAAGCCCTAGTGGAGATGAAGCCACATCATCTGAGTGGGATCAAGGCCACTCCCTGAGGTTCAAAAGTAACAGAGACACTTTATTTGGTTATTGCTCAGTGTTCCAATACTATGTTTTGCATAACTGTAATACTTGAGAGTGTGAAAAATGCCACAGTCAAGAAACATGCTAGCACTTCCAGTGAGTTAAAGATGAAAGGGAAAAATTAATCCAACCACTCTGAAACATTTCACGGACTGCAATATTTTTGCTGAAATGCTTTCCTTTTTCTTGCATACAGACAGCTACAAAGGAGGAATGCTGGGCTCCATGGGCAGGGAAAGTAGTCTGGTAAGAAAACTTCTTACATTTAACTCCTACAGCCGTGTTTCTTGTGATAGCAGACAAACACATACAGGAACCCTACCACCCCTCCTCTACTCCTCCATCCTTCCTTCAACCACTTTTTAGAAAACACATGAAGGAGCCTAAGACTGACTTTCTTCTGGGACAGATATTGAGACCTTCAATTACCAACACAGCTATTCCTTACCCATGTCTTAAAACATGAGACAATATAAGACTATTCCTTTTGCACTGAGACTGAAAGATTTGTTCAAAGGAATCAATTATTTTCTGGTTTTTTAAGATCTATTTTAAGAGTTATATTAACTCTTACTTATTAACCACTCTTATTAACCACTGTTATGGTTCCCACATGAGACTGCCGGAACAGTCATTATAACAGACAATGTGTTATATTCTTAATAAAAATAGAGTTGTCAGAGGAAAAGGAGATTGGAGTTGAAGCTTCAGGGGCAGTTTTCTTCATGTGTTTACAGAGCAGGACTCACTGCATACCTTATTTTTTTCCCCCAGGTTTACTGTGCTTAAGGAAATTACATATATTTGCATTGTAAATTACTATTGAGTGAGGTGAGACTATAGCATTTTCCAGCACTTCATAGTAGCTTTTCAGAATGAAATACCAGAAGGAATGAAATACTTATTCCATTGCTGGTTTTCTTTCTTTTCATGGCTATCTCATTAAAAAAGGAAGCGATAGCCACATTCTTAAAGAGTAAAAAATGAGTAAAATTGGAAGGGGTTTTTATCCCTAAAGATTTTTGAATTAATAACATGAGAATATTGGAAGTTACTTCCACGGTAGTATCCCAGGGTTCCAACACTGGACAGCCAAGACAATAAAATTTATTTCAATTGTACGTAAGTTTCTAGAATTCACATAATAAAGAAGAAGATCAAGTTATACTGGTACCAAACTTCTTGTTCGTGTGCAGACATAGGAAAGAGAGGGACACTACTTGAATTTAATGCTGTTCATGAGGCTACTTGGAGGTATCAGAATTTAAATATTTAACCAGGATGAATCATCAGATTTTACTGATTTCACAGGCATTAGACATAATCTCAGATTTGTCACTCTGAGTATTTGAGTATCATATTCTTTACAGAGGTTTCTCTTGCTCTTAAAAATAGAGATATTAATTACCATTAAGTACTGCTTTGATGGCGAAAGAAGATCAGTTTCCACTGAGGAGATTTTGTCTTCAATCCTGAAGTTCCCCACTGGACTTGGACCATCTTTCTGTACTGTCAATAACCAAACCTGATTCAGTGACTAGATAGTAATTCATTACTAGATAGGCCTTAAAGGATACATTTATTAAGCATCCCAGCTACAAAGCCAATGAGACATAAGACATCACATCCCACACGCCTAAGGCAAAGGATCATGGCACCAGAAATAGCTTTCTCTTTAAAGCTGCTTTGCTATCAAGTTTCCCTGTCAAGGTACATTGTGTTATTTGGAACTGCTGAGTCAAGAATTGTGCTTATTTGTGCAGATGAAAAGTTACCAAACTTACCCTGTCTGTCAGCTATTGGTGGCTTGGCAGGACTGGGCATTGAAGGTCAGATGAGCCGCTCTCTAATACAGAAAATACATAGGTCAGTGCTGTATTTTTCTTGCCTGCCCCTCTTCTCTGTAAGAGTTGCTACAGACTACTGCACTCAGCATTAACTACAATTAGTTTTAAGAGAGAGTTTTGGATTTGTACGTTGGTTATATTCAAGACAATGAGAGTTTTCCTCATCTTAATCTGAGCTAGTGCATCAATGAGAGTGGCTGTGCAGTGCAGGACCATAATGACCTTCTTGGCAAAGGAAGTGGGGCCTCAGAGGTTCTTCTGGTGTTGCTGGGAAGTTGCTGAATATTTGCATGGATCTGAGAATGTGGTCTCCTTACAATGAAGAGGGTAGATTTTACTAAGAGAATATGTCTGGTTGCCCTATACCTATGGAACACTCCCTTGCATCCCTCTGCCAAAGCTTCATCTATGTGTGGGTAAAATGGAGTAGGACCACAGCTGTGGCCTTGACTGACATCTGGGATTTTGGGGAGGGTGAAGAGGAACACACAGGTGGGACCCCCACACCTTACTTCCGGGAGCAGGATGAGATCCCTGACTCCAGGCTTGGGGCAGAAACACCGTTCCTACCTCTCTCACTTGCAGTGAGATCCAAAAGTTCCAAACAACTCTGGTTCAAGCAATGCCAGGCTCTAGCCTTCAAGTGCAGCTGGAGGAGATGCTTTTAGAAAGCTGACCCAGAACAGAGATGAGACAGAGCTAAGAGAAAAAAGTAGGTATTTATTAAAAGGCCTTAAAGGATACACCTTGGGCAGTACAAGAGCCTGGCCAGTGCTACATCCAAGATGGACCCAAAATGGTCACAAAAAAATGGACAGCCAGTCACAAGTCTTCATACTTCTATAAGTTTTGGTCCATTTGCATATTGGGGTTAATTGTCCAATTATAGCTTCAAGTTCTGAACTTTCATCCTCCTTGTTATCTCCCTTCAGCCCTCCATTGGAACAGTTGCCCCTGGTCTCAAGCTGGAAAAGGGTTTGTTTTGTCTACTTACTGTGTGAAGAGACCTGACTAACACTTAATATGAGGCTCAGAGCTACACACCCAGGCAGCACAGAATCTGGAAAACATGAAAGCTAAAACTTAAGGTGTCACAGGAAGAAGGACATCAGTGAGGGATAAGAAACTGGTTGTGTCAGGCTCTCTCTGCCATGCTCTCAGCCATGCATGGAGCATGCCAGTGCCACCACAGGGTGCGATGCAGACAGAGCAGGGGAGGGTCTATTAAAAGGAATCAGAGTTGTCGTGGCACAAGCGCTACAGGACAGACAAAGCAGAGACACCCACTCCTGTCATGTGTCACACAAGCAGGCTGTACTTTCACCAAGCAGACTGAAGGTGTCAGGAGAGTAGACACACAGAGAACACGTCCAATGGCTTGTGAATGACAGGACATCTCCCAAAGGCAGCAGAGGGCAGTTTTCCTATATGTCATATTCACATAATGCCAAAATCCCTGAAACTGCACACAAAACTTATATCTCTTCTTATGCACAAATTATTAGTTTTTAATAAAATAACCATTTCAGTCCTGAGTTTGAGTCCCAGACAAGATGGAAGTTGTTGAACGAATGTCTTCTGCATCACTCTTATTCTATGCCAAAGGATGTAGGATCAGTAACCCAGACTGTAGAGATTTGTTCCTGCCATAAGAGTGATACTTTAGCATCTCCTGCACGTGTGTTGGTATTGGCAGAATAGCCATCTGTGCCCAATATATACAGAGACAGCAAGTCTTCTCTTTATGTATACAGTCTTGGTAGTTAATCACTTTGTCTTTATATAACCTTGAGAGTATTCAGAGTCTCACTTTCTAATTTCTATATGGTTATTGCTTTTTTGGAAAAGTCTATTTAGTGTTTATCCAGCTGTCAGAACCATCAAGGTATATATACTCTGAGAGAAATACTGAGAAATTTTTTCTTAAAAAGCATTTTAAATATTCAATTTAATGCCAGTGTTTATATATGAAACAGAAGTAAAAAATATTGCCAGTATTGAAAGGGACAGGACATTTGCAGCTGGTTCCCCAGGAATAGAATGTAGAATCATGAAGCAGTATGTCATTTTACAAGATGCCTCAAACTAGTTTGATGGAATAATCTTATAACTGTTAGTGCAAATCCCCCAAAAATTTAGTAGACAGCTTTGATCTTTTCATTTCTTGATCCTAAAATATGATAATTTTTACCAATTTGTAATAAAAAAATTTAAAAATTTTAGATAAAACAGCAAGTGAACAGGTTACAAGCTGATACATTGTAAATTTTGTATCAACACAAAACAAAAGTATGAAATGGTAAATAAGGAACATATGCAGTGAACTTATACTGATCGAAAGTACATATGGAAAGCTGCTTCTGAAAAAAATTGACTTTTTTACACTTGAAAATGCAGAAGGTATAAATTAGTAGTTCTTCATTGTATACAAAATGAGCCAACTACAAAAGATTTGTATTATGTGACTGACACTTTTTATACCCTTGAAAAGAATTTCAAAAATATCTAAATGACTTACATGAAGTCACTGGTAATTAACCTTCATAATTTCTTGCATGCTTTTGAAAATACTTAAGGATTCAGGCTAGAATTTTTATGAGCTTAGAACTCATTCCTGGAGCTAGATTTTCTGAAGAGGTTAACAATCAACTCCCACTGAAATGGTAGAATAAACAACCATACATCAAGAGTTCAAGAGGACAGCAAGCCAAGCTCTGCTAGGTCTTTCAAAGGTTATTTGAAACAGTGGCAAATATATCTCAAATATTTTAATTAAAATAAAGCAAAGAAAAAGAAATTTGTTGAGAAGGTCAAGATTAAAGATCATCTTCAAAGGTCCTCAAAACTAAATGAACACTTGCTTCACTTGTCAATACAATTAATGATGTTGAATCTGGGGGCAAAGCAGGACCCTAATGGGAATGGAAATTATCTCAACCGAAGTGGAAACAAAACTCCAAGATGCCAGTGAATTTTGACCAGAGCTTTGTTAGAGCTGCTATATCAACTTGCAGATTCTGCAGTCAAGTTTTTCTAACATCGTATTGCTCATCTTGTTTAACAAATGTTTTTAAAAAAAGGAAAACCCAGGACCTTAATAGTTTCCTCTGATTTGTTTTGTTGCACTTGAAAGCCATTAACTTTTTGGCCTTTACTGCAGATCTTAACTATGTTAAAGATAATGATTCTTAGGAAGGGTGATACAGATGCCATGGTCACATGGGGAGCAACTGTTCTTCATGTCCTTCTGAAATAAACATCCCCCATGCTACTAACCTAAATGAGAAGTACTGACAGCGTTAATCGCGTAGCACAGTGTTTAATCTCCATTGCCTGGAGACTGATGTCCCAAATGTCTGGAGGGTAATAAAGGTGCTGCCCATACTTAAGAAGACAGACATATGTGACCTGGGTCACTGCAGGATAAACAGGTGGAGGATATTAAGGGGGCAGGTTAAGAAGAGGTGGCAGTACATAGCTGTTGAAATTAAATATACAAACAGAACGCAGATTGCTGTGGATTAGCTCTCAGCCTTATCATTTTTGTTCCTATGAATTAAACTGGGTCTAACAAGACCAAGTGCCAGGTCCTATGCTTTGGCCACAACAACCCCATGCAGTGCTACCAGCTGAGGGCAGCGTGGGTGGAAAGTGACCCAGCAGAAAAGGACCTGGGGATGCAACAGCAGCTGAACATGACCCAGAGTGTGCCCAGGTGGCCAAGGAGGCCAATGGCATCCTGGCCTGGATCAGCAATAGTGTGGCCAGCAAGGGTACAGAAGTGATTCTTCCCTTGTACTCTGCACTAGTGAGGTCCCACCTCAAGTGCCTTGTTCAGTTCTGGGCCCCTCAATGTAGGAAGGACATTGGGGGGCTGGAGCAGATCCAGAGAGGAGAAAGTAAATCTGGAGCATAAGCCTGATGAGGGTGGCCTGGATGAGAAAGCTTCTCTAAATTGTTTACCCTGGAAAAAGGGAGGCTCAGGGGGTACCTCACTACTCTCTCCAGCTGCCTGAAAGGAGGGTGTAGGCAGGTGGAGGTCAGCCTCTTCTCCCGGGTAACAAGTGACAGGATGAGAGGACAGAGTCTCATGCTGCACCAGAGGAGGTTTAGGCTACACACCAGGAAGAATTTCTTCATAGAAAAGATAATTAGGCATTGGAATGGATTGCCTAGGGGGTGGTGGAGTCATCATCCCTGGAGGTGTTTAAGGAAAGACTGGACATGGCACTCACTGCTGTGGTCTGGTTGACATGGCGGTGTTCAGCCACAGGTTGGACTTGATGACCTTAGAGATATTTTCCAACCTAATTGATTTTGTGGTGCTGTGATAAGGATTACAGGGAATGAAGTAAGTGCCATGTATACAGATCTGTATTTATCATCTTCAGCTCAAGCAGCTCACTTGTTACTTAGGCAATCTGTTGCCCAGAAGCCAATAAGAGGAGACAGAAAGAGGCATGTTTAGAGAGGAATTCTGTTCTGAGCCATTGCTGGAACCACTTGCATATGTTGATGGACTACACAAGGAGCACACTGCCTTAAGAAAATTCTTTGAAGAGAGGTAAGAGAACTTATGCCGTGAGTTAAAAGGTAAAGGATAAAAATGATCATGAGGGGAAGTAACAATAGTTCTTTTTTATTTGTGAAACAAGAAAATACAACACTAGAAGCATTAGCTGTACAGGTAGTGAAGCATCATTTCTGTTGTAGTCATGAGACTTCATCTTTAATATGACATAAAACTTGTTACCAATGCTCAAGAAGAGTGACTTTGACTTGGAAAAGGGAAAGAATAGCATCATCCAGAGTATGACAGACTTTGCTTGCTTGGTTTGATACAATACAGGCAATAAAATATATGGCTGCTAATAAATACATGGTGGGTTAGATGCTAAGAGGAAATAAAACTGTTTATACTAAAGAATAATGCTTGAACAAGAATAACTGAGGGGAATAAACTGAACACAAGTGTCTTTTAACTCTGACTCTACTGAAATAAACCTACCCACTGACCTGTCTGGAACAACTTTCCAGAAAGGGTAACATATACAATTTTTTTTTTCATGTTTAGAATTGAATTAAAGAACTTTATGAATGGAATTTGTGTATTCTGTTTGCCTGGAAGGGCAGAGAACTGTCTACAGTGACTAAGGAGATCATGCCTTCAGTGCTAAGCTCTTCTGAATGTCAGTGAACATGGGAATGAGGTTGCTGGTTGCTGAAATATCTAGAGAATCTATTCCAGCTGAGTTGCTGAACTGATCTTAAAAGTAGCCTGCAATTTTAAAATTAAAGCCTCCATGTACTTTGCTACTGAACTAAGATCAGACAAAAATGACAGTAAAAAGCATAAAATCTTCTGTGTATGCAGTTCAGGATTTCTGTCTGGATTTGTCATTCTAAGGTTTGCCTCTCATTCAGACTTGGGAATAGAAACAGTTTATCATGCCATTGCTGTAATGTCACTATCAGATTGCTAGCCTGTGATCTGCTTTTGCAGAAGTGCATATCAGGAGAAAACTTCAGATTCCTAGGTCTCTAGGAAATGAATTATATAATCCAGGGATAACAAAAAATCTCCATCATTATGGGCAGCCCATCTCTGCTTCCCATACCTATTGCCCCCCCCAAAAATCCATGTGTCCTTCATGGCATATGGCTACCATGTGAAGAAATTAGATTAATTTGAATTTTTAGATAATAAAATATTTCCTATGTTCAGAATCAAAACTGGTGTTGTAGTCTCTCTCTGATGGTATGTTTTGGTTTTGCATTTTTTTTATTCAAAAGCCAGGACAATGTAGGGAAGATGGGAGTTAAAGGTGTTGGAAAGCTGGGAATACATCTTGGAGAATAAGTCTGTGATAGAAGTAGATGAGAGATGCAGTCAAAATACTGAGGATACATAAAAACCCAGGAAAAATTTGGAACCTACAGAAGACACCATCGATTCACACATGAATCATACTGTTAATGAATCACACAGAAACCTGTGTGCTTCAATCCTCTTTATAATGTCTGCCCTTTAGTCTACAAACTCTTCGGGGCAGGACTTTGTCTTTCTAGTGCTGCAGTCAGATTTTTTCAATCAGAGTAACTGAATGTATACAAAATGGGGGGAAATAGCATGAAACTTCATATTTGCCAAATATGAATACCACAGACAACAGTTCTTTTATTATGACTTCATGATATATGAGGTCTCTCAATACTATTAAGGGGTACACAGTAACATCATGTTTCTTCTAACATAACATTGTGTACTATGAGTTTGACAACAAAGTTTATTCCAGCATTAATTTCATCTAGTTACCAGATAGTATCAGACAATGGAGAGCCTTTGTTGCATGAGTGAACAATTTAAAAAGAGCAAACAGAATATTCTCCTGAGGTTTATTTAAAATAAAAGAAAATAAGTATCTGTAATTTGTAAACTCTATAATTTTATAGCTTAAGTTTTGACTTTGAAGACTGTATCTATATTATGTTGCTATTTCATATTAGCAGTTAAAACAAAAGTTCCTGTACTTATTTGGCCTTCTGAGAAAACTTTGTGCTCTGCATGTTGATGTTTTTCTGTATGAAATGCAGCCCGAGTCTGGTAGGTGAAGTGCTAAACTAATCTCCCTTTTTCTGCAGAGATAATAACACGCTAATAGAAACTCCTGACAAGTGACTTGTATTATTTAGCAATTAGCAACTGCCACTGTAATAGAATTGAAACATCAGCAAGGACAAAATGTGAAAAAGAGTACTTTTTTTTCTCCCTGGAGCCATTGTTCTGTTGCAGTGTTGTCCTCCTGTGAAGTAAAACCTTTGCATGGTGATTTAATGATGACATTCTGAAACACACAAATGTATTATCTTTCCTCATCAGCAGCTTCAGATAGTCCTGGAACATGACTCAATTTCTCCAAATTCTGTGTTGTTAAAGAAATACAGCAAAGACCGTGAATATAACTTTGTGGCATGGAAAACACTATTCAGTTGGAAAATGTCTTCGTTTTACTCAGCATGAAAATTCAGCAGCTTTCTCCCTTTTGCAGGTATGTTATTTTAAATTAACCAGCTCAAATGAAAGGAGGCACAAGCACAGCACAAGAACACAATTCAAATAATTCATTTCCCTCACAAGTTCACCTCATTTCCCAGAGCATTTTGTTTGTGCTGAAAGAAACATGACACACCAGCACAGACTTGACAAGAAGAACAGAGACATCATGGAGAAAGCTTCTACTTCAGCCAGTCACAGCGAGAGGAGAAGCTGCTGCCTCCCAGCACCTTTGTGCTGCTTTGGGACTGGGTGTGGAGCACTAGATGCAAATGGCACACAGCTGCACCACTGCACCAGAGTGCACCAAGCCCAGCAGGAACACTAGGTCAGCTTAGTGTAATGTGATAAAAGTCTTTCATCTCTTCTTTTTAAATTGTCCATTTAAATACATATGCCTTTTCTCAAATAACAATACAGAATTTGGTCTCTATTGCTTATGTCAGCAGAACAAATGAGATCTTTCTCCCTGTGACCACTTAAATAATGACAGGTCAGTTCAACATCTCCCTTCAAAAAGATTTAGCCTTCTGATCAAGAACATAAAAAATCCTGTTAAACTCTCAATGTGCTTTTATCCTGATCCATCTCATTTACATGTTTTTGCAAACTCTGCCACTATTTAAGTATCTTAGACCTGACTTTAAATATTTCATAGTAAAGGCAGATTAATCTTTTGCTGATCAATGTGTTTTAAACTGGCTGCAGACTTTTGCAAGTCAAACAACATCTTGCTTTCTCCCACTTGGAAGGATCTCCATGTAAAAAGCCACAAAATCACGTCCTTGTCCTCCCTTTAGTGCAATGCTTACACATTGAAAGTGCCAGACATGAGTTAGACTGACAATGCACTTAGACCCCTGCTAAGGTCTATGATGAAGCAAGAGAGCCTCAATCTTTCTGTACTATCCTTTAATTGCACTCATCTGCTGCCTTTCCTTCTATTCTTATAGAAATCTGGGGGTGGAGAAGAGATTTACTTATTTTTTTTTATTTTGTGTTTGTGAAGGGCTTAATATATGCAGATGTCTGCTTATGAATACAGATACTAAGTGGTATAGAAATAAAAGTAACTTATGGGATTAAAAAGAATACTTGATATCAAACTTTTATTTTTATCATTAATGATCAATTTCTATCCATAAATGCCAGTTTTACAAGCTAAAAAGGGAGTTCTGCTGTGAGGAAGGTAGATCCTCTCTTCTCTCACTGCATAATCTGAAAGTATTATCTTCAGAGGCACAGGTTTTCTGATGCTTTCTGCACTGCCCTGGCTGGGAGAAAACACAGAGGTAATTGCTAAAATGAAGCAGGGCTTGAGTCACAGTCTTTTGAAGGATGGAGTTCATATATATATATACACACACACACACATTTATAAATAACTCTAAGAAGAGGCATTCTATCAAGTTTCACTAACAGCAGTTGGAAAAAATAAAGCTTGTAAAAAGGAAAGATGGTAACAAGACCTATGTGCACTGAGACATCACTGCTGCTTATGGGAGTACTTATAAAGAAAACTTCCAAACAAATGGGCACCAGGGAAAGATAATTAAGACTTCTCCTTTTCTTAACCAAACAGAGACATTATAAAAGGACCCCCCGTGTTCTAGTTTCTGAGACACTGTTCTAGTTACCAATAATTTAGCACTGCCAGAATAATGGCCAAAATGATGATAAATGATGTGATATAAATTGACGTGATATTAAAAAAGTGGATTACACTTAGGCCAAACAATATAGAACTAAAGAGATCTTAAAACAATTGAATGTAATAGTTTGCAAACAGATATAAAAGAGAAACAAATTTAACAGGTTTATTATGTTGGCTGTTTCATTTTAAAAACAGTAAAAATGTTGCAATAATTATAACACATTTTGCTGTCACTCCCTAATAATTCTAATATCAATAATTGTTCCCAGTGGTTGAAATTGTATGATGGTAGGGACACTAAAATTTTCTTTACTAATAAGATATAAAAAGATAATTTGGAAAAGCATCAGGAAAGGAAAATATGTTATGTGCAATGGTATATTTGGAATTTGAATTGCTCAGAATAAGCTATGCCATAGACTACTCACTCATAAATAGAAAATATATTTGCTGAGAAGTACGAAACTTCTCCTGGCTGGTGGATAACCAAGGGGAAATCTCAATATTTTCTTGAAATATTACATATCTATATGATTTTTATATTAGAAAATTATCAAATTTACAATGGAGCTGTATCTAGAGGATTTGTAGAAGTGACCAAGAAGGAGACAAAATTGTATTGCACGTAGAAGTTCTTGGAGAAAAAAACAGAGAATCTGTTAATTAAAAAATTCCTCATCTATCCCCATGAACATAGATTATTTTGATGACTAAGTTTTTTCAAAGGAGTTAATTCCCATATGACAACTATAAAAAGGGAAGGATTTTGAGGGATTGCACTGTCACAGAAATAGCCAACAGCTCCGAAAGTCTCAGATGCCCAAGTTTGTGGTGAGCAGACTGGAATTCAATGTAGGTGGGACAGAATGAGTGACATTCACACAGCCGAACTTTAAACTACTAAAACCTAAGGACTTCTGAACTACTTGCTTTCAGATTATTTAAAGTCATGAGGAAGAGCTAAGGGCATTTAAATCACTCCAGATCAGCCAGGTCCATGTTTCTTCTTTGACAGTGAAGAAGGACCTTTGTGGCCAGCTCAGCTAGAGCCATCTGCATTTTATCACAAGGACCTGTCCTGCTCTGTGTCACTTTTACTTTGTTTTAAATCCATTTAAAACTCTGAGTCACATCTAAAAGTTCAAGTCACATCCTTCAGCAAGTAACCTCTTTTCAGTTTTGAGGATTCAGAGTAATGCTCCGTGGTTCCTGGTAGGAAACCCATGCAGATGCTGATGTTGAGATTGCTAGGTTTACGACCAAGAAGACGAGCTCAAAATTTTTGTCAGGTCAGATGTATTTCTGGATTTCTCTACCAACTGACAGGTGGCCACCTGCAGGCTAGAAAGGATCTAGGGAAGGCAACTTCCCATTAGGAGAAATGCTCTGTTTGTCTATGCAGCAGGGAAAGATGGTACAGATATCTCCTGGTGTATGAATTTTCTTATTAGCAGACTTTCTGCCTTCCTCCTGGATCTCCAGTGGGTAGAGCAGACCCACTGGGATGAATTAGCAGCTTAGCTGCTGGTACAGACAGGGACTGTATAACTTTCAGGCAGAGATATGAAAACAACTGCCAAACTATGACATGAAGTCAGAATTCCTTACTTAGGACTCTAAGGCTGCCCCCCATGCAATGAGGTTAAAATCAGCCATTTGTTTTAAATTTTTTTAATATTTCATTTTTGTATTTGCTTTTTTATTGTATACATTAATGTCTTATGAGTAGCATGACGCATCAATATATTTTGAAAAGTTGTTTACAGATTTCAGTTGCTTTTTTTATTTTTTGGACAGAAATACTGAAGCAGCACAAGACACTTAACAGTCCAGTGGAATAAAGGAGTTGATTTGTCACTGATCCAGTTTCCAGGAGCAGGCAGCAGCCAGCTCACACCTCTTGAGCAACCAGACTAATCATCAAAGCAAATGAATGCAGAGATAACGCCACAGACCATTCCCACACCCTATACTGTCCAAGAAAACTAAATATCAGGAAAAAAAAAATCACAAAGAAGCATCCTTTAGAAGCATCTTGTTTAGCAAATAGATCACAATACATCAAACTATCCTCTGCCACAGAGGAAACAGCAAGCCCGGCAGAGTTCCTCTCCTCCTGACTGTAATGTAATGTGACATTCACAACTGCAGAGGTATTTTCACAGAATAGATGGGGAAATTAACATATTGCCTAGGGCTACTCACGTTGAACACCTCACTATCTTATTTCTCTACTATAAATAAAGGATGGCAAACACACACTGCAGCAGGTTATCATGTGAACACTTTCTCATTTGTTTATAAAATTTTTAAACTGTAGAAAGATGCTAATTATCTGTTTCAAATTCCAGTCAGTGTGACAGAAAGAGCAGAGTCACAGGGCAGAGGACTCTGACGACTCAGGTCACTTTCCTCCACTCGAGAAAATTTACACTGGCACAGGTTCTTCATCTCAGTAAGCCCAGAAAGGAATTAAGCAATACAGGAGCAGTAGGGAAAAATCTCCCCTTTGTAGAGGTAGAAATAATGCTGAGTTTGCTTGATATTTTTTTAAAATCTGTTCCACATCAGTGTGATAATATTATTTAGCAGAGATGAGCAATCCATGTTGAACATAATCAATCCAACTTTCCCAGGTGGTTCTTTCTTGGTCAAGTTCTCTTTGCTTATCTTCGCCCCTCTTCTCTTTTTAGCCCCTCTTTACTTATCTTAGACAATTGCATTGATACTTTTTTCTTTCATTTTCCATTAAAAAAAGAAATCTGCTTCACTTTTGGACCCCATTGTGAGAATACAGAAGATGTGAGACATTTTGTGACATGGTAATAAAATAAGATGTTGTTCCCTCACTTCAACATCAGAGTCTTTGAAAATAGCAATGACATCAAAGCAGTGTAGTGTGGAAGTATAATTGGGAACAATTGATGACAATTCCAAGCCTTCTTTCTTCTTCCTAAAGGAAGGAGATTTATATAAGGGGCATTGATACCTTAAAATAGTTCATTAGAAGAAAATTCATTCATAGAAGAATGATCATGATCGTAAGATAGATAAAGTGTCTATTTCTTTGCTATTAACATATATATGCAGTTTAAAATTTTATTTCTGATACCCATAAAGTTTTCTTTACTTGCCAATTTGTCTACTTGTAATGCAAAATAATTTTTAGGTCTTCAGGTTTTCTTAACCTCTACCTAAAAGAAAGGGTTTTATGATTGAGGTTTTGTGGTGGTTGCTGTTGCCAGTTAAACTGCCTGATAAACTAATTTAGAGACCCATCCTGCAATTAATAATGTGTGAACAGTCTGATGCATCCTTACAGAGCTCCACAGATGTCTGCAGGACTTCTTGATGCTTTATCATTCTGCAGCATGCTGTTAGATCAAGACCTTGAAAGGTTAAACTGGAGCCCAACCCATGTTACTTTGATAATGGGGACTACTTTAAAAACTGTGTTGAAAATCTGAAAAATGCTGGCTTTGGGTCAGTTGCTGTATTTAATTGTCATTTGGAAGGGATACCGTATCAGTTTCGATTTCTTGGGGTTTTTGGTTTTATGTTTTGGGTTCATTTGGAGGGGGTTGTTGCTCTTGTCGGTTTCCATTTTTTACTTTAAACATCAGAAGGAAAGAAAAGGCATAGTATGAATAACACTTCGAATACAAAAAAAGACTGAACTAGGAATATAAAATGCTAAATGTTTATATATTTGCAGAAATCTTCCAAAAATGGAAAAGCTGCTACCAGAGCATTATAGTATTGCAAGAGGTAAGGTTAACATATCCATGAAGGTTACCAAGACTCCCTGGGTTTTGAAGCAGTGGGAAAAGCTACAATGGATGAAAAAAGGAACAGATTTTGTTATTTCACTGAAGCTATTAGTCATTACTGCATTTGAAATCAGCATCAAACTACTTTTTGCTGGCAAAATCAACATATCTTTGATTTGTGTCTATGCTACAGATCTGGAAACTTAATTCTTGTAAAGAACTGTTAAAACTTTTGGTTTTCTTCTGTTTAATTAAGGCAGTAAGTTTGGACTCATGTCTGTTGCAAAAGTTAGAACAGAAGATGACAGATTTTCTTTAGCAAAGGAAGAAAATTTAAAATCTATGATTAAAGAAATGTGAAGAAAAGGGAGATGAGGCTAGCACTTTCTGTTTGTATATCTTTTATAAGTAATTAGTCCTATTTTTACAAATATTTGTTATTTCTGCCAGTATTTTCCTTGTCCAACTGGCATTCCTCTCTTTATTATTGAGCAACCCACGAGTTCTTTAAAAAAACACTTTTTCACTTCATGAAACTGTCATCTGCTAACTGTAAATATAAATTCACATTATACATAGCTATGATATTACAAGCTGGCAATATTCTTTGGAGACCGTTTTCCCATTTCTTAAACTTTAGAATACATTTCCAATATCTGTAATCCTACAGAAAGTAGAAATTTCCTGAAGTGGAGAAAAACAATCATTTTGGATTTTGTTCATCACACATGACCAAAGCCTCAAATACTGACCTCAGACTTGTTCCCTATGTTATCAAACCTAAAGATAATTAACAAGTCTGAAAAGATCTTTTCAGGGGTGTTTCTCTGTTACTTGAATTTTGGAGATCAAGGCTGGTGATCTCTCTGGAAGGGATCTGTTTCCAATGAGAAGTTATCAGTTTGAAGCAGAACTTGAGGTATAGCTGCAGAACTTGAGGTACATCTTCAGAATTGCATGATGTGGGTTGGGCAGTCAGATCAGTGGAAAACACCTCATTTGCCTTTGGAATCTGTGGGAGAAAATGCAAACTTTATTTAAAAATATTCAGAGTTTTATTTGCTTATCTTACTAAATCAGACAATTTAAAATAGTTGAAAATTCTCCTTTTTTTTCTTTTTTTTTTTCTTTTTACTGTTTATCCATCTCTCAATAATATATAAGTTGCTCTGCTTTCAGTACATGGTATTATTTATATCAGAATGCTTTGTCTGAATGACAAGCTTAGCCACACTTTGTTTTGCAATTGTACTGAATTAGCATAATTTTCACAACTGGCTCTATGGAAGTCAATTCTGACTCAGGTTATTTGATATGACATCATGTAATTTAGGTCGCAACTTCCTGCAAAAAGAATCGTCATTTTCTCCTTGAGAACAAGGACATGCAGTGTTCGACTCTGCCTTTATTCACACTCTATTTCTTAAGGAGTAGCAAAAACTATTTTTTCTTCTAACCCCCATGTAAGCAGCATGATGACTCTCAAGTGTGGCTTCAACTCAAGAAAAGCAGGGAGAAAGAGAGGTGACAGGCCAGGTTCTAGGAAATATGTTCTTCTCTTGTACTCTACTGATCCGTCAGCAGACAGCAATACAACATCTTTTTATGTGGACTTGAGAGAGTACATCTAGCATCGATAAATGCTGTACTTCTAACAGCAAGCAGGGCAGGACATAAGTATGGGTGAGGAAATAAGTTTCATCTACAGAAGCAGAGCCAGAGGCGCTTGGGAGATGCTAAATGGAACACTATTTAGATTATGAGGAATTCAAATAATTTCATAGAACTTTCTCATGCTAAACCTGCAGTTTCTGTTCTGTTCTCTTCTATACTGAGCAAGATTCCTGGGTTTCCTCTCGGTCAATAGGAAGATACAGACAGTACAAGGGTCAACCCTTATATTCTAGCTATGACAGCTGCCTGAAATATGTGGATGGGATTCCCACTGCAGCCTTTCTGCGCTGCAGAAAGAGGCAGGACAACAATCTCAGGGTAGAATTGAAGGGTTAAAGAATTGGTCTCAGAACTCCCTGCTCCTAAGCATAGCTACATCTCAGAATATAACTCTCTAGCTATGATTAATGTAAACCTGCGATGAAATGATAAAGAATCAGTAAAAACTGCAGTGAGAATAATTTAGCTATTTGAAAGCTTTGAAACAGTTTCACTTCATCTTTGAAGTCTAAGGAAGCAAGACTGTGTGAAGTCCTACTTTTTAATTTAATTTTCCTTTTGTTCAATGAGTCATCTTTTCATAAGCCTTTACCATCATTCTGTGGCAAAAATAATGTATCAGACATCAATGTATGAGGTCAAAGATGAGCTTTGATGACATTTAACATTCGAAAGCAGTCTTTTGTAATTACAATTTTCATTTGGATTAGCAGTTTATTATATAATGCTTCATATTTCAGAAAAATATACTTGATAATTATTTAATTTATTATATTTAGTCACAGCATATTTCAGAGAACTTTTAGCAAATTTTTCAAGCACATTTGTAACTTTCAAGTTCAAATCCCACAGAGCATTAATAGCTCCTATGCTACTAAATTAGAGATACTTAGTTTGAATTCCTCATGTTTATTCCAATAGAAATTGAAAAACCCAACTGGTTTTAGGTTTAGGAATCCAACCACAGATTCTGTCATGTATAGGGTATTTTGGTAATTTATAGTTGTGTAAGATATAATTTCTAAATGCAAAGGTCTTTTCTGTTGAAGGCCAGCAAAGATGTTAAAAAACCACCATGTTAAAAAACTCAAATTAGGATTGCTTTGGTGAAAGTATGACTTGCACCCAGAGATATTTTAATATTTATTAGTTAGGATTTTTAATTAATGCAAGCAGCACAAAAAATGCAGTAGGTCTAACCAAAAAGGAAAAAGAAACCCCAGTTATAATCTATTATTTCTCTACAGTCATGTACATCAGGAGGTCTACAGACAAACACCATGAAAGCAAAAGGCCAGTTCTGTCAAAAATATGTTGGTGATTTGATAAATCAGACCACAAATGGGAGTAAAAGCAGCTTCACTGGGATTACGCTAGAGGTAGCTTTGTTGGGGTTGAACCTCTCATAAACTAAACCAAAAATCAGCACTTAGGTTTCAAAATAGACTCATCTAAAGTTTTTGAAGTAGACCTGTCAAGGATGACTGTCAGGAATAAGAGTGGACTGGCCTCAATTCAGTGGGTCTTTCCCACATCCTAATTCAGAAATAAACTAACAATGACTCTTCCAGTTTCTTCAGTCAGGTCCTCAGAGTATCCCTACTGGCAACACAGTCTGCCACTATAATTTTTTATAATGATGCTGTGAAATACTACTCTGTTGCTTGAGACTACAGCTCAGGCACTCAAACCACCCTTTCTGACATGCTTAGTTGAAAACTCACTATTTTTACAACTTAGTTACACAATAATATCACAATTACCTTTTCTCCATTTTCAGTCCCCTAGACCATAGTACCTAAAGCCTCCAAGCAACAGACTTATTAGAATGAATCAGTTTCTTTTTGATGTGTAGCTAGCACGCATATGTAGACATAATGTAGAATTTGCTCTTGAAGTTGGACTCAAAATGCAACCAAAGCTCCATCATTAAGTTAATTTTCTCTCCATGGAGTATTTTCAGACAAAGGCCTTTTCTTTCATTTTAAATTATACTGACTACAGTGAAGTCATTATGTACAATTTCAGTACACTGCACTAAGAAAAATAATCATTTTCAGGAAAAAAAGAAAAGCCGCAACATTGTTCTGATAATTTTGAATACTGCAGACAAAGTCTTGATATAAATCTACAGTCAGACAGTCAGAAAATTATTGAATAAAATATTAATAAACCACAAAACCTAACTGGAATATTTTAAGGAAATTACTGATTAACAGGTTTATGAGTTTGTCCTGTTATTTAGAAATATTTGGGGCCTGAAAACCTGTCCAGCATGTGTAGATAAGGTCAAAAAGAAAGAAGCAGTATTCTTTGCAGTTCAGTTCTTTGTACAGACTTGGGAACTGTTTGGCTGAGGGAAAGAAAATTGCTTACCAAAAAAGCTGAAAAGTCCTGGATGACAGCCCTTATCTGACCTGCTGGCAGTAGTACCATTACTCTGGTAGATATCATCAACAAAGTCAGAAATCTTCCCCTGATTTGCCAACACACCTCTGCTCCATTACACTCAGAAACTACAGCAGCCTCTATTTTTCTGTATGTTTCTTTTCCATTGCAAAATTAGCACTTTGTACTCAAATATTTACATAATATTAAGATTACACAGAATCATTTCTGAAGGAAAAAAGCATTTATTTTTAGTTACCAACATCTCTGTTTTGGACTCTATCCACATAAAGTCTTATAAACAAAAAAGCTGCAACTGCTTTCCTTGTGGAATGTTGGCCATTTAATGGCAGTGAAACAATGTTTAAACAAAATCAACCCTACCCTTTTTATGTGTTAGATAAAAGAGTCATATTTAAAGTCAGAGAGTCAATACTTTCTTGCAACTGATGATAAACTACGCAGTTTTTTGGGGTTTGGATAGCCAAGCTTTAATAGAGGGAATGGGCTACAGGTGTGGCTTCTGTGAGAAGCTGCCAAAAGTTTCCCCAACGTCCAGTGGAGCCAATGCCAGACAGCTCCAAGACAGATGTGCTGATTAAGGCTGGACCTATTAGAAATGTGGTAAAGCCTCTGAGATAACATATTTAAGAAGAATTATTTTAAAAGCTATGGCACAGATGTAATTACAGCCAGAGAAGAGCAGGGTGAGAACACGTGAGAGGGACAGCCCTGCAGGTCCCAGGGTCAGTGCAGAAGGAGGGGCAGGAGGTGCTCCAGGCACTGGAGCTGAGATTCCCCTGCAGCCCCTGGTGCAGACTGTGGTGAAGCAGCTGTGCCCCTGCAGCCCATGGGGATCCTCAGGGGTGCAGAAATCCACCTGGAGCCCATGGAGGAGCCCACACTGGAGCAGGTGGATGGATGCCTGAGAGAAGGCTGTGGGAGGCCCCTGGGAATGGAGCCCATGCTGCAGCAGCCTGTCCTTGAAGGGCTGCACCCCGGGGAAGAGTGACCCAGGCTGGAACACTTGAGGCGGACTGGTGCTCATGAGATGGACTCCCATTGGAGAAGTTCATGGAGAACTGCTTCCAGTGGGAGGGACCCCACGGTGCAGAAGGGGAACAACTCCTCTCCCTGAGCAATGGCAGAACAACATGTGATGAACTGACAATAACTCCATCCACTCAGCCACGGGGGGGAGGAGGTAGAGCTCAGGAAGGAGGGAGGGCTGGGGGTAGGTGTTTCCAAGGCTTTATTTTACATCTCATAACACTGCTTTGATTTTGTTAGCAATAAATGAAATTAATATCTCTAATTCAAGCTCGTTTTGCCCATGACAGAATTTTATGAGTGATCTCTCCTGATCCTTATTCATGAACCCTTTGTTATATTTTCCTCCACTGTCCAGCTGTGGACAGGAGCATTAGAAAACCTTTGGGGGGTTCCTGGCATCCAGCCAGGGTCAAGCCACTACAGCAGTTTATAATTTCCTGTTACATATCCCTAAGACACTCAATTAATTGCTTGTGTTTGGACTTCTTCCGAAGTTCAGAAATCCCTTCCTCCAAAATGAATGTTCTAGATGTCTTTAAAATATTCATTTAACTTTTCACTCTATTCGCTCTTCCCAGAACCACATATTTTGCTCCCTTTCAAAATCAAAATTAAGTACTACCTGGATTCCATAGAAAGACTTGCAGGTTTTCCAAGGATACCAGTAACAGAATTCTTAGGAATAAGATTAAATTTGAGTTATCCAACAAACTTCTGTATTACAATAATTAAATAGTCTGTTTAATCCTACTTATTTGCACAGTAATAAAATAAAAACTTAATTTGCAAATAGTTTTCCTGAACAATATGAAATAATTTATGTATGTGTCTACATGCATACATACGTTACCTAAAAAGGTCATGAATTTTTGAAGGGTTTTTTCCTGAACTCTCTGAGTTTTAAATGGAAAACTGTACACTCTATAAGCATGTATTTTGAAGTGTGAGGCACTTTCTTGGCTTCCTGCTAAAAACATACAAATTTGAAGCTTTGGTTCAAAACAAAAATCAAAATAACAATATTCTAAATAGTCAATGTATGAATGCAAAGTTTAGGAAGATATTATAAGCTAGTTTATATTTTTCTACGCTGTTTAGACCTGAACTCTTGCAAGAATAATATGAAACTTCATTTTTCACCCAGGAGTGATCTTCTATGTCTGAGCTAATCAGAAGGTTGAAAACCTGGTCATCACACTGATTTCTAATTGTTTGATTTCAGACAAAAGGGCACTATCTACTCGGCCATTAATATCATCCCATTTGGAAAGAGACGTTTTCTATGACAGATACATACATTCCTAGGTTGTGTACCAGTAAAGTGGGAGTCCTCCTCTCGAAATCATTGACCAAAGCCAAGCAGCCACAGGTAGCTCAGAAACTACATGGAAAACATCGTTATATTAATAAAAGAAAGGCTTGGCCAAGTTCATAACATTCTCACTGGTGATTGTCTTTAATTGCTTTTCTCCTTTAACTAGATAAAAAATAATGAAGAAAAAAAATGTTTCTTTGATTGGGTACTAAACAAAATTCATCAGAGATCATTATTCTGAATTTCAGATTTGAACAAATTATCTTTCACCTTCTCTTATACTAAGACTAAGAGATTATTATAGTTTATGGTTAAAGAAGGAAAAATAAGAAAAATATGAAAATAATTTATTTTCTGTTCCTTAGCTTGCACTACTGATCTCATCCAGAACTGTGCTTCTTAGCCCTCTTGTGCAACCTGCAAGGTGGACAGGAGGACAATTGGAGATTGCACTCCCGCTTTGATGTGGGCAAAACTGACCATGTAGGCATGCAAGGAGTACTACATATATTCAGAAAACTGTTCCTTGTTGTATTTGCTTTCTATTTATGACTCTTCAGCAGTAGTCAAGCTCC
The DNA here is from genome assembly GCA_013397095.1 of Sterrhoptilus dennistouni. Classification (NCBI taxonomy): domain Eukaryota; kingdom Metazoa; phylum Chordata; class Aves; order Passeriformes; family Zosteropidae; genus Sterrhoptilus; species Sterrhoptilus dennistouni. Next base: position 3,490,780 of record VWZU01009054.1, read on the forward strand.
ACCACCGGGATGTAAATTACATATTACAATACTAACAAAGGCACTAGCATGTGGCAAATCCAGAGGTTTGTTTTCATTGTATGCTGTAACCAAATGAGAACTGCTTGCATGCAGTTGAACAAAGCAGACAAGAAAATTCCGAGACCTTGAACAACTGTGTTAGGTGAGTTTTATAATGCAGGTAGCCAATAATTTAAAACTCTTTGACTACAGTAAGGATTATGGGGTGTTTATTATTTCATTGTCTCAAATTGTAAAGATGTAACATCTTATTCTGGAGCAAGATAATGGGAGTGAAAACATTGAAAGGCAAAAAGCTATTTTTATCAATTACTTCTCCTCTGAGTATGTAATCCACATTTGAAAGAAACTCATAAGTGGAAAATAAATCCTTCAAAACAATTTTCATAGCCATTCTCACTAGAATAATTTAGACTAAACACTTCATTATATTAATGCAAATTAGGTTTTATTATACCTTTAAATAAATCCTTGTCATTTAAATAAATTCAGGAACTATCAGAACACTTCAGGAATGTATGAGTACCCTACACACAGGAAAGGAAAAAGGAGCTTCAAAAATCATTGGAACTGAGCAAAAATATATACATAAGTGTAGTTTACATTTTGAATGTAGGTTGTATGTAAGTATCAATGTAGATCACAGGGAAATGGTTGTGCAGCTTCTGAGATTTTCCTCAGCTCATGCTTTAACATGGATGTTCAGTATTAATTACCAGTATAGTTTTTTGTTTCTATTTGACCATTTTAGTTTCTATTTGACCAAATATTCAAGGTCTGGTGTCACCTTAAATATATGTCCTTACTACAGAAGAGGTCTTGTTTGTCAAACATGCATTTTACCCCTAAATGAAATGCATTTGAAATGTTGATTTTTGTTCCAAGGGATTCTCATTTGTCTTCTGTTAAAGACTGATATCCATAAGAAACAAAATAAACTTCTATGTCTTCCTTGAGCCCCTCAGGAATTTTCTTTTTGTATTGCACATGGGGATAATATGAGTAGCTTAAAGCCATTGCAATTATAATGTTTAATTCCAACATCATTCCTATTTCCCTAGTTTATTACTTTTTTCAGTACTCCTGCTATATGATTTCATCTCAGGTCTTTCATGAATTAGCCAAACTACAATGTAAGTATTATACTGTGTTTTCTGTCTTCAAGAATAGACATCTTCTAATACAGTTAACATTCTTCCAATACTTTACAAAAAATTACAAGCATAATTGAACATGAGGAGCCATATAATACAGTCTTTTAAAAAGAGACAAACCGGGAAAGGAATTTTTTTATTATTGTTTTAAGAGAGAGGATTCCTCCTGAGAAGAGGAAATAGACTATTAAAAGGACCAAAATCCTGGACTTCAAAAGAGTAGATTTTAATCTGTTGGAAGGATCCCATGTGGGGCCATCCTGGAAAGATGAGGGGTCCTGAAGGGCTGATTGAGTTTCAAGGATCACCTCTTCCATGCTCAGAATGATCCATCCACATGCACACAGCTGCGGCAGGAGCAACCTGATCTCTTTGAAGATGTCCCTGCTCACACAGGGGCATTGGGATAAAAGATCTTGAAAAGCTCCTTCCAACCCAAGCTATTCTATGGTTTCTAGGATTCCATGATTGCAAAGCCATTCATGATCTTTGAATGGCGCTTAGGGTAGACTCATGAGGTCTGTAAGAAAAGGAAAAGTCATTCCTGCCTTTGAGAAAGGCCTTAAATCCCTAGAGAAGTGATAGATTCAAATACTCCTGGAAGCCAGTTCCTGGCATATGAAAGGCAAGATCACAACTGGGAGTAGTCAATGTGGATCAATGAAGGAAAAACCTGGCTAACCAATGAGAGAGCATTCTATCATAAAACATACTGAATATTTTTTACCTTGGCTTTAACAAGCATTTTGTTGCCGTATCCTATAACATCCTCACGGGTAATGAAGAACAAATAGGTAAGTAGACAATGAGGTGGACTGAAAAATGTCTCAACTGTGACTCTAAAAGCCTGGTGATCAGTGAGAGAAAATCCATCTGGATGCCACCCACGTTCAGAGCACCCCAGGGGTCAGTGCTGAGCCAATGTTGTTTAACAATTTCATTAATGACCTGGACAACAGGACAGAGTGCATCCTCAGGTAGAAAACTAGGTGAAAATGTCGATACAATAGATGGTTGTGCTGCTATTCAGAGGGACCCCAACAGGTAGGAGAAACAGGCCATTGATGCTTCCTTTCAGCAAAGAAGATGAGAAGCATCCTGGCTGCCATTAGGGAGAATGCTGCCAGCAAGCTGACCACTGGTGAGGCCACCTCTGCAGTGCTGTGTCCACCTCTGGGGTCTCCAGTACAAGGAAGACACGGCCATACCAGAGTGAGTCCATTGACTGAACATGAAGACAGTTGAATGGATTTTTAGAGATTGAAGCATCTAATATACAAGTGACTGAGAAAGGCTGCTTAGCTTCTAGAAGAGGTTGCACATTGAGAATCTTATCCAGGTTTATAAGGACTTGATGGAGAGTAGTAAAAAAGGCAGAGCCAGATTCTTCTCAATGACAGGACAAGAAGCAATGGGCATAAACTAAATTCAACAAAGTCTACTTTCACTCATGAAGAAGCTTTTTAATTATGAAAGTGGTGAAGTACTGGCACAGGTTTTCTAGAAAGGTTTTGGAGTCTACATCGTTGGAGATACTAAAAACCTGGCTGGAGATGGTCCTGCTCTTGCTGACCTCTTCTAGATGTTCTCCAGAAGGCCCTTGCAACGTCAGCTCCTTTGGGACTTGGTAACATTTACAAACACTGAGCTTCCTTTCAAAAGCAATCATGAGTGGGAAAGAAAGCCAAACCACATGGTCTATCTGAATATCTCATGGACTAAAACAAAGGGATGTGAGTATTCTGCTTTGTGAAAAGGGAAGAAGTTCATCTGAAGTAAACTTTCAGGCAGAAGTTCACAGAGACAATTTGTTCTATTCTTCTCAGTCTTGTTCTACCATTAAAAGGCAATAAAGCTGACTGCTCAGATTTAAAACATGATGTTCCTTTCAAAAGCTATTCAAGAGCAACAGCTGGCAAAGATGGTTTAGGGCTCAGTGAACATCAGGCCATATATATCACAGCTGTGAACCCTGGAAGACCATTGATCCAGTAGCCTTTTCTAATTGTTAATGGAGTTACGAATATCCTAACTGACATGACATTAAAACTAATAGCTCCAGGCACCTGTGGAAGCCTCACAGGTTTCCGCTTTAACTGTAGACTCAAAAATTTTATCACAAGCATGGGAGAAAATCAAATCTGTCATAAAAGTACTTAAAAACAGAAAGTGGCACTTGATTAACATACATATTTGTGGGACTTGCAGGTGCCTTGGAGAACCTAGAGATTGCTCTTCTTCAAGAGCACTTTACATTTTTCCATAATACTTTACAATCGTAGACAATGCAGATATTTATGGATTAAAGAAAAATCAATTAGAAACTCAGTCCTTGTTTCTCCAGATTTTCCCCCGAGGTCTTCATGCTACAATGGTTACTATGAGGATTAAAGATCAAGATTTCAAACTAATTTGGTTTGGGGATTTTTGATAGATGATTGATGAAATACACTAAAATCTGGAGAGTTAATATATTGAGTCAACATTGTAAAGTACCTAAGTTAATTGGAATACTAAGCCACAATTTTCTCAAAAGTGATTTAAGGCCAGATTTGCAAAGACATTTAGATAAAGACAGAGGCAGCCATAAGCGATTTGTACATCAAATAATAAAATAGTATTAAATCCTCATTTACCACCCATAAGTATTTTAGGAAATTATACAACTATTAAAATATGCTCCTCAGACATTTTGAAACAGAGATTTGGATATGATATATAGACACATGCAAGGGATTCAAGAGCCTTAACTCCAACAGCAGCCTCCAGGACTATGATTTTAAATCACTAAGTCACCTTGTAAAAATGGGACAGGCTTCAAAGTTACTTACATGCTTTTGAAAAGGCCACCCTTTTAGAAAATGAGTTAACATTTACCCAGCCTGGTCACAGTGGCCTGAAGAACATTATATTTCAGAACCACAAGGATAGTAGGATCTTATCTTATAAATCTATTTAGATATAAAAATTAATGATGATATGTGGGGCTCAATCTGAACACAATTATGCAATTTAAATGCAATGCTAAAAAGAAATTAAAAGATTTAGTCTGAAAAATTAACTATGCAGAGATTAGAAAATGTTAGATTGAAGATTTTCATGTGTAACTTTACATTTGTTTTCAGGTGCTTGGGTGCCTTATTTAACTGTATGGTCATAAAATACTTTTCTCTGAGGATCTACTTCATTCAGAGAATGACAGTTCCCACAAAACTAATCAAATTTCTGTACTAAATGAGTCTATAACCTGATTGCATGCAAATTTATGTGCAAATGGCCAGTTGTGCATGTAAGTGGCTACTTGTATATGTCATTATCTGATTTGCATGCATAATCACTGTAATTAGACACAGATTTAAAATGTGAGACCACAGTGTTTGCTGCTGAAAAATATGACTTAATTCATGTATTAGTCATGCCTATTAATCAATCATTTACTTACAATATGTTTACATTAATCAGCTGCTCTTTGCATAACTTACATTGCCTCCTTGCCTACAAGATTTATCCTGCTCCTTTTAGCTAATCACTCTGTCTGCCATACAGGAGGCAGACACTACAGGCACCTCTGCCAAATAGCAACCTGCCTCTCTTATGGCTGCAATATCTGATCTATGGACTCTAGTCAGTTACCCCATATAAACTGAGAACAATCTTAAACTAGGACAGTTCTTTGCATCAGAATTAGGTAATATCCTCCTTTACAAGTAGTATGAGGTTCTATTCCCCCCACTGATGTTTAAGGAAATTTTCAAAAACTCTGTATCAGTTCTGAATTTGTACTTCTAATTGGCCTTTCCCCAGCGCAATCTAAGACTGAAAGCACAAATTCTATAGGCCAGAAGCAGGAGAGTACAAGCATGAAGACATTACTCTTTATCAAGCAAACATGTTGCATTCAATTTGGATGACCCACTAACCTGATCCTATATTTTTCATTCCCCACATTCTAAATTCTCAATATAAGCTAATCTATCTCCACTCTTGTGTGAAGTATTAATGGGAGGACCAGATGACCTCTATATTTTGCAGGGAACAGACCACTATTCTTTTGTGATCCATATGGCAGCCTGTTCTGTTATATTATGCACTATTACTTGTATAAACACCCATGGATAAAGAAGAAAATATCAGCAAAACATACCATGCACGTGATGTTCCTTAAGTCTAGGGGAGCAAATAAAGTCTGTTAAATGGAGATCTTTACCATAAGATAATTATTACACATGCATTAATCAGAGAAAAACTGAAATGCAATAAAGATGTCAACAGCAATCAGCATTATTTCAAGATCTCTGAAGGCACTGTGAAGCAGAAGAGTGTTCAGTGTTCCATTAGGAGTCTTAAAAAAGAAGAGCTGTGCATTAAAAGGGTTCCCTGAGGCCATGAAGCTCAGTAATCAGTCAGGTAGTAGTTCACATAATAGATTAATTTTACAATTAATCTAGTCTTATATCATCAGACAGGTGGCAGCATGCTTCTTTGATGACCTTTGGTGAGACAGATCCCTGATACCATCGGACTGAAACTAACACTAAGAGAAAGACAAGGTGGTCTGGGAAAACAGGAGGCAACTGCACTGAGCACCACTGCTCCACAGTTCTCATAATTAAGTTGAGCCAACTCCAAAATGAGAGTATAGAGATGACAGTCACTATGTGACCATTTTACTGTGACTATGCTTTTAGTGCATGTGTTTAACTAGATTGTTACAATTAATGGCACGCAGCATCTGTCAGCATAATCCTCATGATAAACCTTCAGGATAACTGGATGAAGCTGAAACAGAGTACTCCCCCTGTTCTTTTCATTACTCAGAATGCCCAAACTACCTGACAATGCATATGTGGAAAAAATTCATCTGACTGAGAGCTTCCCAATTCAGTCATGGGAAAATAAAACTAGTGGGGTTGCAATGTGTCCCTTGAGCGAATAGTGTTAGTACCACTAACGTGATAATGCTAGCAGTCCTAAATCCTACAGACTTTGTCTTGGTGGGAATGGGAATGATAGAACTGCACAAAATACTGTAATTTGTTCACATTTTTATGACATCTGTGTAGGCCTCATAACATCGGTGTCTCTCTGGCAGCCACTCTGCAAGTAAACATATTGAGGATATGTCATGGATGTGTTATGGAGCATATATATATATGGAGCATATATGATAACATATATGCAAACTTCATGCAGCATATAAAGGTCTTGCTTTTTCAAATATTACCTGTATAAACCTTTTCTAAAAAACTTGACACATTGCTTAGAATTCACATTTCCTTCTTTTATCCTTACCCTTATTAAAGATCTTTATATAATACAGGCCCTCTCTCTAATCAATGGAGACAGATATTAATTTACAAAGCAGCAACTAATTCTGCCAGTTTAAGAAAAATGAACTATTTTGTATAATTCCACTTGTGCTGAGTCATAGCAAAATTTCAAACTAAAACCACAGTAAAAACCTGTTATTTCTGAGTGATGGCTGTTTTCTACTCACCTTGAAATGACTGACTGCATTACACACATCTACAGATTCTCTTGTATGCTGCTTTCACCCCTTTTATTGTTATTTCCTTTCATCTGAGTCATAAAGGAAACACAAACATTATCTTTCTTCTCCAGTCAAATTAATTTACATTCCCACTATTCTATCAGCAACCTGATAAAAACACTCCTTTAACTTGTGAAAAGATCTATGCAAAGCAGGAAGAAATAATAAATCTATTTGAAATTTAAAGATAAACTGAAATATGCACACAGAAACTTCCAGGATTGACTCATAGGGAAGTGATGGAGGGAATGCCTAGCTCCTAACATCTATTATGTGAAATTAAATTTATTTTTTATTCTTTATGAAGATATTCATGAATCCTGTAATGCAGAGAAATATCATAAATATATAGGTGAGCTGGGAGACAGATGGACAGAAAAAGAATAGCTGTGTGTGTGTGTATGTGTGTGACACAGGGCTGCTGCCACCATTGAAAGGAGATGGAAAGCAAGATGCAAGCATTGAAAGCAAGATGTCTTTGCTTGCCTCAACACTAAGAAGCACTAACTGCTTGTTCTGTAACACTAACACTAACTGCTTGTTCTGTAATCATCTATAATTGGATACAGGATTTTAAAAAATTTTTGCTACACGTTTCTTGAAAATGAGCATTTCTTTCCTCTCACAATGATTAGAAATTTTGCAAGGAATTTTGAAAACAAAGTTCTAAAACACTACTGAATCCTGTTAACGAGTTGTCTAATATATCTTCCAAAAACATCCTCTCCAAAAATTAATAAATCTAGCTGCTTTATTTTGCATAGATATTTTATTACATTTATTAAACTTTTTATAGATGTTTTTTATCTTGTGAACACTTTGAGGTACCACTTGTATGTTTTACTTCTCCACCAAAACAGGCAATCTGGACAGACCATTCTTACAAGAAAGTTTGCATCTTCTATTGGATTATGCTCCTAAAATATTGATCATAAAGCAAAATTTAAGGACCTTTTTCACTCTTTTCAAACATCCTTAAGTATGGTTTGATCTTTGAATACCCTAGTGTTATTGAAGACATCACCAACTGAATGTTTTGCACTGAATGTTTTATAATTGTATGAATGTTTCCTCATGACAGTAAGAACTGTATACATAATTATACAGGTCTGAGGTGTGGCAGACTCCATTCCTTGCTGAAATGAAGAAATAAACCTGTGAATGTTATCCACAGGCAATCAAGTTACAGTCAATCAACTAATGAACACTTTTCCTGTAAGCCTATTAAGTGCATCCCTGCATGAATGAGTATGAATAATGTCACTTATTGTATCTGAAGCAGATGACAGTTGAAGCAAGGAGAAAAAGTGAAGACAATTTCCCAAAAGTATTTTCAGCTTCACAGTGTGTGCTTTTAAAATAAACTGAGTGTGGTAGACAATCCTTGGCAAATTAAAACACAAGGTTCTCTACTGTTCCACAAATCATGCAACAATGATAAGAATTTTACTTGGAGACCTTAAGGTGTGTTGTCAGCTGAAGGTTTTTTATTTTAAATGACATATTGCTGAAGTGCTTGATGGGCATACATGAAAGGAAGAGTTTTCCTTTCTGATTTAAGGTTCTATGTCTGAAGTCAATGGCTCACATTCTGAGCAGCATCACCTCCAATAAGAGGAAAGGATCCATGCCAGTTTATAACACGTGATGATCTACTTCCTGCTCCTCCTCCCAAAATTGTATTGGATATTTGGAAACACTCACTCCATTTGCTTGTCCAAACAAATACATTGCACAACAATTTCTATACAATTGTAATGGCTTTAATTATCTCAATGTATATATAAAATATAAAAAATTGGTGGAGGTCACACAAGGAATGTGTTAGATAACACCCCTTTACCTCATTGAAATACTAAAAAATTATCTATTACTGTAGTGCCTAAATATTCTGCTTACCTTCCTTTAATAGTTAATATAAGTAACTATATCCTAGAGCTCTATGTTCAGTTTGCTGAAATTGATTTTTTCTGTCACCAGGCTTTGATAAGACTGTCAGAATGTAATTTTTTACTATACTTGGAGTTGTTCACATCACTCTCAGAGGTTTGAACTCTCACCTTAAATACAGACCCTGATGAGAGGAGCATAAAATCTTAATACTCAATTAATAAGTTGTTGCTAGTTGTAAAAAATGTTCTCAGATCAAGGAAGTGTCAAGAAGAGAGGCCTGCTTGCAGGACAAGCAAGATACAAACTAAGATAAGCAGAAAAACTACAAGTATGTAAGAGAATCCAAGCTGAGCCTTTCAAAAAGAATTAGCCTCTAATTTGGCTGAAGGAAACTGGATGGGAAACAGCTTCAGATCAGCTCCTCTCTGATTTAAGTTACATATTTTATCCTTGTTCTACCACTAAAGAAAACACTTATCCATAGTTAAATTACAGGTTAGGATGAAGAGCCATCAGTTCCTTGACTAAAAATGTCAGAATTTTTATGCTTTTCTGCCATACGAGAAATAGAACTTTTCGATAACACTGTGTTGCTTATATCCACAGAAACTACAAAAATAATAGCTACACTTGGGAAATGGAAAACAGGAAGGTTCAATCAAAAATGAAATCCCAATAATGAGCATAATACAAGATCCCAACCTAGGGAGTGAACCCATACAGACAGTACTTGTTTTACTTCTATTCCTATTCTGCAATTATTTCCTTGCAAATTATTACATTTTGTGTGAAACCTTACAGGTTCATTAGCTCAGAAGCTGATAGGGAACACTGCCAAACTCCAGGCAGTTGTATGCATGCTGGAAGCACACTGTGTACAGACTTCAGCTAGAGCTTTCACTGCAAACTCAGACAGCAGTAGTGGAAAAAGAATTCCGTTAACACCAGTTTTCCCCAAATGTTTAAAGACAGCACTAAGACCCCTCTTGTATATGTAGCTTTGCCTTTGTGGTTTTAACACTGGTAGTACAGATTCAGTAATGGTTGCATTCTCTTGTTCAGCATGGTGGCTGTTTTTCTCACATCACTGAAGGTCGGGTGTGGACTTCTTGAAGGGAGCAAGCTTAATGTCCCTTCTGCCAATGTTTTTTTAAATCCGCTATATTGTGGTTATTATACATTACATGCAAGTATGTATTGCTGCAAGCAAGTGGTTAGTTTTCATTGTCATTTACTATGTTTTTATTGTTCATAATTGTCTTGCTAATTCATGATGCCGTATAATGGCTATTGTATAATATTCATGAAATTTCAATGTTATAAAAATCTCACAAAAAAAGCAAAACCCAGATGTTAATTCAAAACTAAATGTAGATTTCAGATATTTGGCATCTGCATTGTTTTTACTCCCTGAGCATATGGCTGAAACTTATTTTAATATATTCTGTTTCTCATTCAAATTTTAGAAATTGAAAAGCAGCTATGATTAATAAAAACAATTTTGAGTGAAAATATGGTGCCTGTTGAATGATGTCTTCTTGGGTATGTAGGCAAAGACAAATCAATTTCTAGTATGCTTTGTGACAGCCAAAAGTAGCTGTGCAACCCTTAAGCTGAAGCAGTTTAATTAAACCTTGGCATTTTAACAGAATAAAAGAAAATTAGTTATCCTATTTCATTTCCCTATAGTGTAAACAGAGTGTATGACAGGCATCTGTGTGATATATAATTAATCCCACCAGTCAAAAAATTCTTTCAAGGATAGTTATGAAGTCTTCAGCTCATGTATACAATAAAGTTTATATCCCAAAGTTGCTCATTATGTATTCCTAAAATTACTTAATGAGATGATTTATTGTTGTACACAGTGTGAAAGTGAAAGAGAAAAGTATGGTTATATATAAAAGTAGATGCATTATACATTCATATTTTTAACTTCAAAGAAAGATAACTAGAAGCAACTGCATTTAACAGAACTAGAGAAAAGGTCTGCAAAGTACATTTCATGTGCTACAAAACCTCTGTGTAAGGAAGAAGTACTTTTCATTACATTTTAATAAAATACTTAATAAAATATTTTTTCTTTGGTTTGAAATAAGCATCAATGAAGTATGAAAAAGCATAGCATCTTTACTAATAATACTGAATGACATCAAAGTATATTATTGAACAGCAATTTATGTTTAAATTGATTTTAATAAGCATGCAGTTCATAATCAAGCCAATTTTCAATTAAGTGTTAATTGAACAGTGACAGCAGGGTGACATACTGCTACACAGTGGAGCAGAAGCAGCAGAAAGGGTAAAAAATGTTTCCACAAATATCCTGAAGGGAAGAAAGAAATGAGCACATAACAAGTTCTCAGCTAGCCAGGAAAGGCTTACTGCAATTTCAGATTCTCTAGGGTGTTTTAACTGGCTTCCAGCTGCTGCCCCAGAAGGACAGTTGTCTCCTATCCATGTCACACTGTTTTGATCCATCCCATGGCTGCCTTGGATGTGCTAGAGCACTCCACGCCCACTTGGTTTTGTAAGGAGGTGAGTCAAGGCCCAGGTCCCCATCAACAATAATGGAAGTGTAAACCTCTAGTTTACAGTCAGATATAGAATGGGCGGTTGCATGAAGGTTTCTAAATCTCAAGCTGAATCCTATCCTTAGAGCAGGAGCAAAAATACACAATGGGGATAAGCATACATTCACATACAAGTGTCTAATGTCATTTGAGTTGTCTTACATTGTCCAAGAAACCCTTATGGGACAAAGGACAAGGAGGGAAAGTGCACACTGCAGGGTGCCAAGTAGGATACCCCTAGGGCACATCAGAGCACTGGACCCTACAGATGGCAAATTGACATGAGTTTTATAACATTTAGGGTAAGACAAAACTGTGGCTTAGTGGTGCACCTAATTTTACAGGGTTCCTGATTTGATGTAAAGCCCTCTATTCACAAGCAATTTTGAACTACCCATACCCAGAACAACTCAGCTTCCACAGCTCAGTGCCATGATCCCACCTGACCTGAAGTGAGACAGATCAAACAAAGGACCCAACACACAAGCCCTGCACAGGGAACTACAAGTGCTTCTATTAGAGACACACAGTAAAAGTGGTAGCTGTTTCTCCCAGTAGCCTCTAGAAATACATGGAATTCTGTCTCCCTCATCACTTGGGAATATATCCTCTAATATATTTATGCAAGTCAAGTTGAATAGACCAGTAGATACCATGAAGAGGGAGACATGGTCTTCCTGGAGGTGAACTGGGATGGGAGGAGAAGAAACAGACACAGATTGAAACACAAAATTCTGAACAGATATTAAGAGGATAAAATTACCTTGAGGATAATCCAAATATTGAACAGAGAGGCTATCTACAGACTAAGAGATGTTCAAGGCTCAGCTCGACATGGCTCAGAGCAAGTTGACCTAATTAGACCTGCTTTGAGCAAGGAATGAATTAAGATGACTTCCAGAGCTCCTCTTAGAACAGAACTACTCTATGAAGTAATAATTAATTAATTTAATTACTTCATTAAAAAGTAATGAATGAAGTAATTGCTCTGTGAAGGCAATTTTAAGCATATGGCTTCAGATATACACATACTTCATTGACACTAGAGTGAATCAGATTTCAGTTAATCTTCATAGCTAATGGAGACCACATTGTGGTCTGAAATACAGGAACTTACTTCAGGTTCCATAAGGCACACAGAAAGTGCAAACAAAGACAGGATTCTCATCATGAAATCCAAAATAACACAGAGGTTAAGCAGACAGCTAAGAAACACTGCCCACAGAAGGGTATCTAGCCTTTCATTCCTTCACTCTTCAGAACTTCTGAAGAGTTAAAACAAGGTGCTCACAAACTCAGCAGTGGAAATACTTATCCTGGAATAACAAGTTATTCAGGAACTATTTATGCCTATAATAACATTGAGGATTGAAAAGGTGAACCAGAATTTGGAGTAGTGGGAGTTTATAGACTTTAAAACACTTCTACGTTACGTCTGTATGAGCAACTCACACATCTCTTCTGTATAAATGAATTCATATTTTGCAAAGAAAATTTATATCCTCCACTAGTTACACAGAAACAGGATCTATCTGGCCATCCTTTTCAAAGCCATAACTGTATTTTACTTGAAAAAAAAAGTTTAATAATAAAATAAAGCCTGAGATACTTTTTTTTTTTAACTGAGAAAATATGCTAAAGAATTCTATTATTTAATAGTGCCTTTCTTCATGGCTATATCATTTCAATTACTGTTCCTGAAAATTCTTGTATTTTCATGGAATTGGGCTTCAATTTTGCAAAGTTAGCCACAACTCTAAAGCAGCTATTTTATTCTGGCTGCCATTTGCCATAATTCCTTCCTTTTCAGTAGGAAATTATCTGTGTCTCTTCATCGTGTTTCAGAATGGCAGAAACACAAGACTGAGGGCTCTCAGATGGTCTTATATTCCTTTAGAAGTCCCAAGTGATCTGCCACGCTGGAATCTAACTTCAGAATCTTTTTGAATTTCTGTAAGACCATAGAGTAGAAATTCTTCTATAAGCAGATAGGGGACAATTTGGTGTGCACTCTGTCACTAACCTCTCATAGAAGAATAGAGTTTGAAATATCATTGTAGCCTCAAGACAGAAAGGTGGAAGTTTCTTTAATTGGGAGCAAGCAATTCTGAAAGACTCTAAATTGTTTGGGGATTTCATAACAAATTTTTATTTTTTGAGTCAGGACAGAAGCAATGGCAGAGCAAAACCACAGCACATTACTATTCCATACGTGAGACTGTGGGATAAGACCTGAGCACTGACTATTTTAATGGTTTTATCTATAGGTACTATTAAAGGACTTCTCTATATATATAAATGAATACACCCAGTACAAAGGCTGAAGTGAGTCGTATACATTCCTAACAGCCTACAAATAGGATAGAATTCATGGCCTGTTCATGGTAGTACTACTATGTATTAATTTGTCTCTTTATGGATGGTTGTAATTAGCAGTATTTTATTTCTTTATTGTTATTTACTTTCCTTGTGCTATTAATTGGGATGTGTTATCCATATTCTTAGAAGCAAAAAGTGAAACTAAGATATGCATACTAATATAAACTAAACTTAAAATTTTATAACAGATATAAGATGTGATGGCTGAGGTAATTCCAGCACAACTACTGCACAGTAAAAGAATGATGTAAAATAACATTTCAGTGTAGTAACATAGCTGAAGCACCAGATTTATTATTACCATTACTTGGTACATATAAAAGATGTACAGTGAGCATGAATTCATCTAGATGACACAAGAACTAGTGGCTCAACAAAATGATTCCTCTTCAGGGCTGTATGACATTCTTCCTAAAGTCTGAATAACAGCACAAAAGAAATTTCAAAAGTACTGATTACTATTACAAAGCCTGCAAGGAATTCACATTTCCATACATAGTGTCATGAAAGGACATTATTCAGCTCACAGTAAAGATTTGAAAATAAAATTGTTATGCCACATGCATGTTGATAGCTTTGGCAAGAGATCTAGTATAATTTAGATAGAAAAATAAAACCAGAACCAAAGCAAAGCAGAAAAGCCATGTTAACAATATTCTAAACCCTTTTGTCAGAAGGATATTTAAGGGCTTGTTTATAACCATTGCTCAAACACCTAAAACAGAGATCTATCTTCTTTGTATGACTACAGAAAGAGATTCCAATAATTTCAGGGAATAATCCAAATTTTTTTAAAATGAAAAAGACAAGTCTTAGTTGTCATATTTGACCAGTTTAAATATAATATACTATTTTAACATACATCATTGTGAGACATTTACTTTTTAAGCAATTGCCGTCCTACTACAAATTCTTTACAGTAACAGTTTGATGCTTATGAACCACCTTTACCATGACACTACCAAAATACTTATCCAACTACATTTTATCACTGACTGATTTGGTTTAAGCAGGTAGAATTACAAAATAAAGTTTTTAAAAAATGTTAAAATTCTACTTAGGGACAAGACATTTTGTGACAAAATGGGTCATAATAAAAGGTTATCTTTAACGAGTAATACCTTATTTAGAACTGCAATATGGCATTTAAAATCTAATTAGTTTATTCCTTTCTCCACAGACAAAGGGGAAAAAAGAGATAAACTAGCAACTGAGAAGAAAATTATACAATATAAATTGGTACAGAACTAGTAGAAATGAGAACTGTGTTCATTCTGCTAACAGTGCATTCATATTGGTCAGATCTAAAAGGTACAAAAAGACAAGCAAAATGTGTAGTCTGAATAAGTTACAGTAAAATTGCATTGAAGCAAGAAATCTTTGAAAGTGTACATTCAAATGTAAGAGGAAAAAAACAGGGGTAAAGGGAAAAAAGGAGGAAAGCATGCAAAAAACTGCCTGCCAGGAACAACCAAGGAAACTATCCTGCCTGTGTTTCCTCCTGGTTGGATCTAGCAGGTTACTATTGAAAAGAGCCTTGCACTGAACCAATACCTACACTCTGAGGCTCCTCAATGGAGCAGATACTAGAAAAGGCTACAGACCTCAGTTTACAAATGAATCCTGATATTATTTTCTAGGTGGCTGTAGAGTTAATAGGAGTATCCAGAAATCTTTAAAGCCTGTCTTCAGAATGCTCAGGATGCACTTAGCTTTTTGTTGGCTATATAAAAAGCATAAACAACTTTGAGACACAATGATAGATTCCAGATGCAGTATGAAGAATAAAATGGGCAAAAGAAAAGCTGAAGAGGAACACGTAGGAATTTCTCAGGAACTCAGGGTTATAAGAAGCACAGCCTACTTCACAACTGAAGGTTGCTCATGGGCTTCAGTCCTCTGGAGCTCATATCTAGGCTGGGCTCTTTTCATGAGCACTGAGTCTGAATGTGAAGAAACACCTTTTCATTCTATCCCTGGATTTCAAGAGGGAAGTGACTATTGATATCTGACCATGGGACTCAGATAAAGCCCTGTTTTTCTTGGAGGGGCTAATATGCTGTCAAGGGCTTGCTTCATGTTTTGTATAAGTGCAGGTCTTATGACACATAGCCACAGAAAAGCTGTTGGATCCTTTAGTCCTGAGAGAGACTACTGTGAATTTTTCAGACCTGAACTTACACAGTTTGATGGTGTCCAGGGAGATGGCCTGATAAAACAACCTATGATTTTTATTTTTTTTTCTCAGAATGAAGCTGATCACTCAGCCATAATCCCTGAAAGTATTAAGAACTCTAGGGGTGTTTTCTTGATTTTTTTGTTAGAGTGTTTTTTTTTGGTTTGGGGTTTTTTGGGGGGGGGAAGGGAGCATTTTTTTAAATGTTTAAACAACAGTGTCGGATTTGTAGCACAAACCACAGAGATTTCCCAGAGACAAGCAGGCTATTTCACAGTCCAGTATACAATGTCTGAAGGGTAGGGCTATGCTGGCAGATTAACATTTATATGGCACACGACAGCACGCTGAGAAGTCATAGTGTAACCCAAAGGCTGCTTCTTTGGAAAACGATGACTAAGCTGCTGTGAGCCAGCTGAGTACAGATGGATCCATGCCGTCAGTATGAGCTGTTCCCAACTCTGACCTTGAGCTTCTTTATTGGGAAAGCTATTTAGCTTCTGTCACAGCTGAGTAGGAATCCAAAAAAAGACATAAACAACACGGCCAGTGAGGAGTGGATGGGGGGTGGGGACAGGTGAGGGAGGAGAAACTGAACTCAACTCTTTACATGATGGTATAGATGGCAAAAACCTGAACTGATCAACATGTTATCCAGTTCATTACAAACCCAAATACCTTTGCATTTACATCTCACTCACTGCTTATTCCACTGTACAAGCAATCTGTCTTCAAAAAGAAAATAGAGAGTCACTCAAAATAAATGTGTTTTCTTCAGGGAGTTTATAGCTGCCATCCATAATACAATATTTCATTTTATATGGAACAGATTCTTATGCACAAGTTATTAATACCATTGAATCTAGGTGATCAACATATCAAATTCCAATGCTGTCTCAGTGATTAAAGTATAATATTAGAATTTTACCCATACCAACGATTTTTAAACTATACTTTGGATTTACAAATCCATGTACATTATGGATTATGTCAACAACTAAAGAATTTGTTAACAAGTACACACTTTTAAGAAAATGACTGAATTTTCCACTGATATTGATTAAACTTTCTAGTGTATCCAGGATAATAATTTGCAGAACATTATCTCAAAATCAGACATTTAACAGTTCAAGGAACTAGAAGAGATTTGTTACACATAATAAAGACTGGTAGTAAACAGCACGTCTGAGAGTGGCCTTTCACAAAAGATTTCCTGATTAGCTACAGACCTTCATAATGACCACCAAAAAAAAATGGGGACGACAAAGCTCAGAAATAACTTGAAAATGCTGATCTCATCTTGTTTCATATATACAAGATTTTCACCAGTCCTGAGCTGTAGGAGCATCTGTGGATTACAGGGACAAGGAACTCTGACCTGAGCTATTCTAGAATACGTGGTTTTATTGCAAGGGTCGTGGGTAGAAAGGGCCTTCCCTTCAGCCACCAGCCTTGGCTCAAGGGAAGTCCCAAAGAGAGAGGGAGAGAGAGCAAGAGGGTAGGAGCTAAAAAGAGGGGAGTGAGAGAGCAAGATGGCAGGGGTCAGAGTGCAGGGGGAAGAGAGCAGGGAAAAGAGAGAGTTAGGAGTAGGAGGAGGAGAGCAAGCAAGAGTGCCAGAGCAAGAGCTCAGGGGGGAAGAGAGCAAGAGAAGAGAGTGAGATCTTTGTTACAATACATTATATCTCCTTTTGTGATGAATATTCTAATTTACAGTGACCAACCAATACAAAATCCTACAGAATCTACACACAGCCTATAAGAACTACTCCATTACCATACTGTGTTATATTTTAAACTCTAAAAACTACTCTTTAGACTTTTCTGTTTTGCTACATTGACTTTGGATCCCTTAGCCAGTAGAAAGATGCTGTTCAATCAAAAGGGATTCTCCTTCAGCTGGCCAGACTATTGTCTTTAGGTTATAGAGTAACTAAGACTCCGTATCCTACAACTCAAAGTAAGCTTCCATTTCTATTTTGATTATAGGTTTCACATTTTCAGAATCTTCTGCTAAGCAATCATATTTATAAGGTTTCCCTGATTCATCTTCCCCAACACTGAGCAGCAGCTCCACAGCTGCCAGAGGACTTCCAACTTCTATGAGCAACCAGCTAAACTTTTTTTTTTAAACCATCATTATTTTCTCCAATACTACAACAGTACCTGGAAGTCCAGACTGGCACACCATTTTTATGCAAGAGATGGCTACTGAAGTATCATCCACTAGATCTCTGGTAACAACTCCCATAAACAATTTTATATACATAAAATATGGAAAATTAGTTTTAGATGTAAGTACAGCGGTAGGATTGATGAGCCACAAGAAGAAGGAAGATTCTGCACAATGAAGGGCAGGAAGAAAAATTAAGAGAGAAAACCAAAGGGAAAGATATAGATGATTACATAGTCCTACCCCCAAGCAGGCTAGGATACCCTTTTTTTTTTTTTTTTTTTTTTTTTTTTTTTTTTTTTTTTTTTTTTTTTTTTTTTACATTTTCTTATATACACNTCTATACCCCAGCTACTTTGTGCCTACAATATTCTGCTTATTTTAAATCACTCATACAACGCAAGCTTTGTGCTGGACACAAATTTACTACAGTTCACTAGAGCTGTCTTACAACAGAGAGATTCAAGCTGAGATTCAAGGTGTTAGAATAGACCAGAATAAAACTCTCTGACTTAAAAAGAAAACAAAAAAAACCACTTCAGTGTTGAGTGTTGTAGGTCAAAATGTTGCAGGAGGTCCATGAAAACAGGGGTTATTCCAACAATAAATTATCCTCTAGATCAAGAGATTAATTTGATGTTCAACATTTTTCCTCTCATTTCTGAAGTAAATACTTCAATGAGACATTTCAGGGTACACAGTGTAATTTCTAGTCTTGTTTCATGTATCCCAGTTTGTATCCCAAGTCATTTTCCACATAAGGGGTAGTAGAACTCCTCCATTCCTGGGTAGTTCAGTTCAGCAGCACGAACTTCCAATCAGTGAACACCAAAAGCAATGAATCTGCATACTAATACATTCTTCAGACTGGGTTGGCTAAAAGCTAAAGTTCAATTCAGTTCTCCAAGGACTGGGATGATATCAAGTCTGTAGGGAATACTGCTTTTACTGCTAGTCCTGGCTGGTCAGGGTCCAGCTACATTGGTTGTAAAGGTGAGTTTAGTTTGGACAGGTTTAATCCAACTCTCCGCTACCCATGTGGGATGGCACGACTTACCAGAAAATGGTAAGATATACTGCACAATTCTTACAGAAGAAGTTTCTGGGCATGGTGAATTCTATCCCATTTAGAAGCAACACTCCCACTCCTTTCAACCAAGAACTTTGTGTGTTCTGCTTAGATGCACCAGCTGTTTCAGGCTGGAAATTGTTCTTTGGATCTCAGAGTTCCTTCTTGCCCAGAAATTCCTGCAGTACTTACTTCCTACTTTTCCAATTCTTTCCCTTGGGAATATTTACCCTAATTAAAATCCCTTTTAAGTTAAAATCACTTCCTCAGTGACTCATTTTTCTAACCTCTAGGATAAGGTTGTTAAAATTCTCCCCTGTACCCATCCCCTAAGTTTCACATGCATTTCCTGCCAAGCCCACTAAATTTTGGCTTCCTCAGAATCCTTATCTCCTTAGACTCTTCACCTTCCCAAAACCTGCCTTTGCCCACTTACAGGACACATTTTACCCTTTGTTGCCCAACAATCCTTTCCTATTCCTTTCTCCTCTTTCATTATCCCATTGGTATTCACTCCTCCCTGCCTTTCTAAACACCCTTCCTGCAAAATTTATCATGAAAAAATGTATTTGTCATCCATCTCCCCAATCGGCACGCCACCCTTCTTCTCTGTCTCGGTCAGTTTCCCTCTTTTTCTCCCCGATCCCTTTTTCTTCTCCTGAACTGCGCAAACCTTATTCTCACTATCTCCTCCGGCATTCGTCCCCCAGCTCCTTTTGTGCTCTCCACCACACCTGTTCTGCCCCAGCTCATACCACACATCCCAAAGCCTTCCCAACCCGCCTGTCCCAACCTGGGGCCGG
>VWZU01009054.1:3511522-3544476 GCA_013397095.1 Sterrhoptilus dennistouni
TGTTCGGTGTGTGTCCCGGCCGGGAGCGGGCCCGGCATCCCGCAGGGGCTCGGCACCGGTGTCAGCGGCCGGGCCCGCCCTGCCCAAAGTTTCCAGCGGCGTGAGGGGCGGAGAGAAGCGGGAAAGGATCACCGCGGGACGGGAGCGGGGCGAGGGAGAAGCAGCCTGTCCGTGTTGCTGTGGTTCCCCCCGGGTGGCAGGAGCGGTGCTCCAGCAGTTCGCTCAACTTGTTTCCATCTTTTCACTCTGGTTTGTTGCAGAGGAGTAGGATCAAGTACCCCTACAAGCGTAGTGTCGGCATCTTTAATGGCTACATCTTACTCTCCTGGGAAATTTACCTACCTGCTTGTCTCAGTTTAGGTATGTTTAGGAAAAACAAACTGCAAAGTCTTAGCAGAAAGAGACGCGCAGCAGTGCGCCTGAGACTTTATTTGTTACGTTGTATGATGTAACAGTAAATGCAGCTGCTGCTCGTTTTGATTCACATTTCGTTGGGGCTTTTTAACTGAACATTTGTGGATTAAGCAGAAACTTTTAGTAAAACGTGTGAATCATCATAACGCTGTTGGAGATCAAATCCCAGTTTAAATGTTTTGCAATTATTTTCTTCCCTCTTTCTCATAATTTATATGAAGGGGTTTGCTTAGTTCTTCCGAAGTAACTTAAGGAATCAAAAGTGAGCAGAGTCCCACACAGAGGTTCTAGGTACCTTTGCTGCAAAGCAAAAAAAAAAATTAAAAAAAACCAAACCCCACACCAAAACATTGAACCACTTTAAAGAAAAATAACTAATAAAAAAATCTACTTTGGGAAGCCACCCTCCCTCCCAGCCTGAGCAAAGATGTGTACATTGCAAACTGCACTGAGAGTGGAAACATTCAAGCCATTTCAAATGAGGCAGTTTCCCCTTACAGAGGATGGATGTTCTGTGCTAACTCACCTGGTTAATCATAGATAGTCTACCTTAACTATCAGCTGCAGTTCTTTTTTTCTTACAAATTTTCTAATACCAAGGTAATTCCACAATATTTGTTGCAGAATCTGAAGGAAAAACGTAAGTGCAATGAGCCTAATTTCATTAGATCAAAGAAATATGAGTAGCTTTTTTGTTTGAGGGTTTATTTTCTTAGATCTGGAGGGTTTTTTTGGTTTGTTTTTAATAGAACAAATTGAAAACCAGATTTAGGGGAGCATTCAAAAAGCAGACTAGATCTAAAAGCAATGTAAATCTATTGCTGCAGGTAACACCTGATTGTCACTGATAAGGTACCATACTTAAGGTAATTTTCAGGCTGGCACTTTCCTTAATAGGCACATGGATATATCCCTTAAGAAGGTCTGTCACAGTTAATGACCCAATGCAGCTCTAAGACTTCTTTACATGTGCTCAGGTTTTTATTAATGGACTTTTATATTGCATTAAGCTGAGAAAGGGCTGAGCAAATAGAAGAGTAGACTGATATAAAACTTGAAATGCATCCCACTTTTCTGCATTTTGTTCACTGGTTGGGTTTTTTGATTTTTTCTTTTTCATTGTCAGCTTCAAATACAACATCTCTCTGGGCTTTCATGCAAGCGGCAGGTTTTATTAAACATATGATACAATTTTCTATTGTAAAATGTTCTGCAGTTCTTACTTCCTTGAAAAGATAAGATACGACTAGGGAATTACCATTTTTCTTGACAGCATGACAGTTAAAACTTGGTTTGCATAGGAGTGAGCATCTGTAGTGTATTATAAGGAGATGTCATTCTGAACTGTCTGACAAACTTTTCAACTCTTTTTTTTATGGAGGTGAATATATTGCTTGTAAAATCACTGCTAGCATGTAACTAAGATGTAAGGATGAATTGATGTTGTAGTGAACTTAGGATTTTTAGTATAGTTTTACTATTTAGAAGCCTATGGATTTAGTGCTCAGGTCTGTAACCAGACATTTGAATTAATTTTATTCACATCAGCATCTTAGTTAAATTCATGGAAGTACTGGTACTTAAGCTATGCAGAGGTAGAATATGGATAGAATATACTGAAGCAAAATGCTTTGTTTGCTAGTAAGCTATCTGTTCTGATAACATGTCCAAATTACATATAGGGATTGCTGTCAAAAGCTGAGCTCATGTTAGGAATCAGAAGCTTAAATGTGGCTGGGCGTCCAACAAATGTTCTTGTGAAGCATGTGAAATCTTAAGCAAGGAAAATGGCCAGGTGAAGCAAGGAGGGGGGCGTATAAAATGCCATTAAGGTATGAAGTATGGGAAGTTAGGTAAAGGAGGGAAAAAAGGAGGAGGAATTTAGGAATTGAGGGTTTGGGGTTTTATTTGCTGTGATTTGTTCAGTTTGTTTGAGGGGGCTTGTTTGTTTGGCTTTTTAATATGAGCATTTGCTCTAAAAACAGAGTTACTACTTTTGAAGGTAATGCACACCTTAAGGATTTTTGGGTAAAGGTGTACATGAAGAAACAGATGAGGTATTTGCCTTTACCTGAAAACTGTGGTTGCGTATGCAACTTTTTTTCTTATAGTTCTGTTTGCAGATCTTGTACTGCTATATTTAAAGGTATCTCTTAAACCATGATGGAAAACTTTTACTTCATTGTTAAACCCATCTGGTGTGGTTGGAGTTGATAAAATCATTGTGAAACTAGTTAACTGTGTTTAGCGTTTTTGCAGAAGCAAGAAACTAATAAAAAGTGGAGTATACTGTCTAAAGAAAATTGTGTCTTAGTTACATGTTCAGTTCTCAGGCAGTGAGAAGTATATATGATAAATCTGTAAAAAGACAGGGCTAGATTTTGGGAAAGGATTCCTTCTAGTCACCACAAACAAGTAATATTCCTGCAGAATGAGCTTTCACTTTGCATGCACATTCTAGATGTTGGTTTCCTCTCAACTGAAAGAATCCTGATTATTTAATTTTTGCTTTCTTTGTCACCTTTTTTAAACCTCTGGTAGTTACTATTTTCTGCTCAGTTCTTCTGATTTCTTCCTTTATTCCATAGGTAGAGAATGTTCTGTAAGGATACTACAGCTGTAGCCTTACCAACAAGTAAAGATTAGCTTCAGTGCAAGGTAGCGTGTTGTCTTTTATGCAAGAATATGGTATTGCTGATCATTTTTACTCATGGTAACTCTAACTACCAAAATACCAGGGTGTAGCACACTGTGTGTCCTCATCCAGTCTTTTTTCAGTTGATTATTTTTAGTTAAGCTATTTACATTCTTTAATTGCATCTTAATTTTCTCCTAGATCATGTTTTCAGTTTAACATCATTATTCTGAGTTTTAGTCCTATATACCAAGATTTTTAGTCCTGGCTTCTAGATCTCCTTGACCTAATGTCATGCTTAGATGTAAAAACTATGTACCCTGTCAGTTCTCTTATCAATAAAGTGATTAATATCTATCAGGAAAGATAGCTATTAATCTTTTCTTAATATGGTAATGTAACCTGTTTTCTTAATTAACCAATCTAATGATTTTCAGTACACAGATATTATAAGAGTGTATAAATATAGGTAGTATTGTCTTTTAAAAACTATTATAAAGACTGAAGCAGGAGTAGTATGTGTTTGTTTTAGAAAGGTTTTGTTGCAAAACATCACAGCTTTAAAGGAAAGAAAGTGGCTTTTAATTTAGAAATTCTTTTTAGTGCAATAGCTTAACTGAGCAACCAAATACCTTTTCCTGAATGTCAGGTCAAAATACTCCTGGGCAGTGTCCCTTGCAATTGTATCATGTATACCACTTGTAATTTAAATGCTGTACACAAACCTCATGAAAATTAACAAGGTAATATAAGTGCTAGTTTTACTTTTTAGTTTCTGACAATTATTGGTGGTATGTAACTTTAGTCACCAGTTAATGGGGAATAATATGTCAAATTATTGAGCTGTTTGATTGCCTACTATGGTTTAGATAATTTCTAAGGGTCATTCAAATTTCACATTTGTACATATTTATAAAAACATTAGAGGAAAACTAAAATAGTATTACGAAAACTGATTTTCTGTTGGGGGTGTAGGGCATTGAAAACCTTAACAGTCTTTTATGAGATGGGCATAATATGAAATTTGATGTTATATTTATCTGTTTTCTATGAATATGTAGAAAACGATAAAGGTTTAACAGAGTTTAACAGAGTGATCCTGAACATCTAATTATTTTTTTTCCACTTCACTGGATTGACTCACTGTGATGTTCCGAATTAATATATTTGTCAATATTGCTGTCAAGTCACATTACATGTATCAGCCTCTGAAACTGAAGAACTATTTTTGGTAATTTCAATATATGTGAGCCATACAAAAGTACCTAAATAAATTCCTTGCTTGTGGTTGTGCGTTAAGCATTCTGTACTTCTGAAGATGTATTTATTATAAATAATTCTGGAAACTCCATAGTATCATGTCTGTATCATCAAACCTGGAGAGATAGCTTCTATTTGTTTTCTAAGAACTGTGCTATGGAATTTGGATTTCTATATTGAACACCCTTGCTATTATCAAAGATATTGTAAAAACATGGTTTTCTATCTTGGAAAAAAGTAGACCGTATCTCAAATAGGAGTTTTGAGGAAAAAGTTCCAAGATTCAAGAAATTGCACGATATACACTGAAAATCCCATTCATGGATCTCAAAGTGACATAATAACATGTATAAGTTGATTCTAAAGCAGCAATTTATTTGATTTCAGACACAAGGAATTTTTGTCCCTAACTACTTGTCAGTTTTCTTAAATTATTTATTTGCTGATGATGGATTGTGGAATTGTAAACTAATATGCAACGTTATTTGAGAAAAATGTTGCATGTGAAAAATCATAGCATGATACTGATTCCCTGACTTGATTTTCTTGGACACAGCACTTTCTCAGGCTGTGTAGATTTTTGCTCAGAGATTTGAAGACAGCGATTTTTTTTTTACATAGAGGTGCATATGTACATAATTAGAAAGGATGCAGACTTTTCGTGGTGCTGACTTCAAAACTTGGAAGTACTTAAACAACCGAGGAAAGAGAAACAAAATTGAAAGATCTAGGTGATTAAATAAATTTCACTGGAATCTCTCAATCCATTCTTAAAAACAAACTTCCCCAGATAATTTAAGAGAAATCGTAAGTAGTCTTAAAAATCCTAGCAGGCACTGTGGAAGTCCAGAGACATCCTGCCTCCTCCTTGTTGTTGGAACCAACACTGGGTTCTGAACCCTTCTCTTGTTTAGAAAGAAGGATCAGTTTTTAGTAAACCATTTACTGTATCTTGGCAATGATATGGTCAGAGTTACTTTTTCATCTGAAGTACAAGGTTATATTACTTCTTTTAGGACATTTCATTGTTGCACGAGCTGTGTTCTTCGTGGATCTGAAAGGAAGTCAAGAGGCCTTCTCAGGATCTTTTAAGGAATGTGACGACCTTACCAAGCCTTTAGGCAATGGGATCTTCTTCTTCCCTTAGTTCACTGGCTGGCTAATGCAAGATCCTCCCAGAACTGTAGAATGGCTTAGGTTGGAAGGGACCATAAAGATCATCCAGTTCTAAACCCCCTGCCATGGGCAGGAGCACCAGGTTATACAAAGCCCCATCCAAATGGGCACTAGAATGTCCCAAAAAAGTTAGGGATCATACTGAAGTCTCTATATTATTGGAGGTAATCGTACTCATAGTTAGGATTGTGATCCGTGTAAAGGAATGTACAGGAATATATGCAGGAATCTGAGTTTCAGCAGCTAATGTGGAAATGGCCGTGACTGTGCTGCCAATATAATTGTTAGATGCAGGAAGCACAGTGCTGTGGAAAGATGTGTGCACTGTCTTTACTTATTGTTACTGACATAGTTCTAGTGAGTGACACCAGGACAGCTAGCCTTCAGAGAGCCTTCTACTGTAATCTAATTAAATCATCTTGTTGGTTATGGTGTTTTAATTCCAGGATATTTAATGCTTTTTTCTTGTTCAGTCCATGTAGAGAAAGTGACAGTATTAAATTTAGATGGTCTGAATAATTATTAGACCTTTGAACTTAATAGTCACGTTAAGTTGTGATACTACTTGGTTTAAATACCACTTCAAAAGAAAAAAAAAAGTTGTGCTTTGGGGGTTAAGTACACTCGCTCATCATGCCTTTTTCAAGGGTAGAATTACCATGAAATTTCAGTCAAATTTTGCTACAGTTTACCCAATGTACCACTTAGGACCTTCTCTATTCCAAAAGATTATTTCAGGTTAAATGCAGTTCTTGATGCAACTGAACATAGCTTTAAAAGCTACAGCAATATTACAGCGTTGCACAGGTCTTTATTGATTCTATTGAAAGGGAATACATTAAGAAATTGAAAATGCAACTAAAAATGCTGCATTTTAGGGAGTACAGTTGGTTTCATGCTATGTTTATGCATTGCATGTTTAGGATACACTAGACTTGAGGTGACTGAAATTTTGAATTCTTACTTCTCAATGGAAAAGTAAATTCAACTTTACTTATATTAGCAGTGAAAATTTGTGCCCGTCCTCCAACGAAATTAACAATTACTTCAATAAAACCATATGCATTTATGGGAAAAGATATTCTTTAATCTTCTTTCATAGCAGATGCTGTCTTCTTAACAGCACATGTGAGTGATGGCTTAGAGCAATATAGCAGTCTCATCAGGCCTTGTCTTTTTAGGGGAAGTCATTATGCTACTTCTGAAGTGTCTGCAGTAGCCCATCAACATGGGTTATTGGGTTCTTAATAGTGTAAAATTAGGATATATGTATGATTCTGCTCTTTGTCCAGCTTGTATCTTGCCTTCCTAATCCCTGTTTCGAGATTTTCCAAGAATAGAGATTGCTTGTATTTTCTTAAACACTAGCATTTGAGCAATACAGGAAGTAAAGAAGATTGTAAGGTAATTTTCACTGTCGTTGCTTTCTTATTCCCATAAGTGAAGGTTAATCTTAAATCTGAGACAAATGAAATATCTGTACTAAAAGGAAGCATTCCTCCCTCTTAGGGATGGTGCTGTCTGTCTCTTTCATTTACTAATTAAACCTACTGATTGCCAAACTGTTCTCAGTTTTGGGAGTGTTTTGTGGTAATCTAAGACTTGTCTTAATATTTTTTCTTGGGATTTTTACTGTCATACAATGTCTCACGTACTACACATACTCCATTCCTTGGAATATTTTGAAATTATGTGTTAATTATGGCAATTTTTGTCAGGAACTGTATCGCCACCCGCCTCTGCCTCCAGCTAGCTCTTCTGAGGGCAGTGACCTTCCCTAGCGAGTTGCCTTGAGCAAGGCAGCCTCAGCCCAGGTGGCGCAGGGCACCTCGGCAGATTTCAGCTCTTTTGTGAAGTCCAAGACTATCAGTCCGGACAAGGCTCTAGCTGTTGGAGGCTGCTCTTCCTGAGGGGGCGATCCCAAGCAGCGCAGAAGGAAACACAGGAGCCAGGGATGGTCTTCCGGAGGCGTCTTTACTTCATCTCCGCCAACGGGCCAAAGACCCCGAAGGGCTCAGCTGTCAGGGTTTTATGCACCTACCAAAGGTGGTGTGGTTTTACCAACAACCAGTGGGGTTACAAACTGAGGAAATGGACCAATCAGGGAGAACATTAATAAACAAATTAGGGGATCGAAACTTGACCAATCAGGGGAAGGATACAGAACTGACCAACCAGGGAACAGAACGGGTAGCCAATCCATAGCTGGGGGTGCTCATGCACTATCTGCTCTCCAAGGGAGTGCAGGGTTCATGACCCTTTCAATGACCTCTTCAGAGGCAGGGGCCTCCACAGAGCTGTATTCAGATTTTTTGTTTGTTTGTTTGTTTGGTGTTTAAATGGTAGGTTAACTTGCAGCCAGTAGAATCAGTAACCCAAACTAAGCATCCATTGCTATTATTTGCTCAGCTGAGTCCAAAAATATGCTAATAACAAATCCATTTAGTCCTCCATTCCTACAACAAAGGCAAGTGTGCCTAAGGATGCCAGTGAATTCTTGTCTCAGGTTGCTTGTATAGTTGGCACCTATGTCTGCACATATGTCTTTGAGCATGCCAGACCTTTATTTGTGATGAATGCAGCACTGATTGAAGACTTTACACTGGCAGATAATAATTTTTGGACATTCATGCTGATTCATGTGTTTTCTTTAGTGCTATCATCAAGCTGGTGAGCAAGTACAGAAAATTATACCATTTTTCCAGCCCACATTTCCAGCAGATATTTACTGAATCCACTCTTGGCTAACAGGCTTACTTCAAGGTCCATGCCTATCCAGAAATCAGCACCTCATGCTAATATCCAAGAGTTGAGGCCATCTGTGAAATCTGCTTCTCATCTATCTATCATTAGGGTTTATTGATTGTACTGTCATTTTCAGATGATAATCTCTATCAGGGTCAATCTCTTTCCCATGAGTACTGCAGCTTTCAGCCCACTGTGTAAATGATGAGCATGGACTCAAGGAGTCTTTTTGCAGAGTGTGCAGAAAATCATAATTAATAGCAGAAGTGACTAGACTAAAATAATTTTTACATGGCTGCGTGTAAAATCCTGTTCTTAGTTTAATTGCAGCTCTATAACCTTTTTGAAAATTTAGTTGGGCTGTGGGAATACACTTTTGGTTGAGTTCACTATACCCTTGCCTTACAGCTGTGTCTACAATTTACTTACTTTTCCAGGCAATTTTTTCTTATTTACATGGCAAAATATTCTAAAAAAGTTAATATAGATTTACTAGTTAGCACAAGATTACTTCTTGGCACTTGAATATGTCTTGACAGGTTGAACTACTGTGCGATTTTTCCATCTCTTACTGATGAGTTGTGGCAGTATTCTGCAAATACAGTGCCTTCATGAAAGTAGTAAGTTAACTAAAACCATCAGTAATCATACTTTTTCTACTTTATTGACAATTGTGAAAAAAGAAGAAAATGCATACCTGAGAATAAGTAGCTTGACTGAAGTGGGTTGTAGTAACAATCTGTCTCTGCAATCAGCTGCAACAGATATCACCTAGAAGTAGCCCAATGCTGATAGAAATCTGATAATTGACTTTGGAAAAGTCTGGAAAATTAATTAATTCTTTCTGTTCATCCTTTTGAATAGCTTATTATTGCAGACATTATTCTAAAGGAGCTGCTGGCATGTCTTTTCTTCCTGTTTGTTTTAGATGTAAACTCATTTGGTATCAAGTACGTGAATTACACTTTTTCACAATCTAGGTCTTTGATGGGGAAAAAAAAATCATGAGATAAACTTGACATGCTCCAAGCCTTTGTCACAAGAAACCAATTGGTACTGCATGAGGAACAGGGACAACTGGTGATATCTTCAATAGTCACAATAGATTGCGGAAACAGAGGGATTTGAATGGGAAGAAAATATTATCTTTTTTGTCCCCTGTAAAACAGCCTTACACTAGATCATTATTCTTTAGAATCAGTTGACAGGAACAAATCAGAATCTTTAAGTGAAACTATGTGTCAATGATAGCATGAAAACAAATGTAAAGGTGGCTGAAAGGTACTCAAAGCAGTTTCATTTGTCTACTTATAATGGCTATTAAAATCATAATAATTTTCTAGTAACAGTTCTGGGAAATTGTATACTCTTACAGTATGTGAAGTAAGTCTCCTGCAACATGAAAGGAGGTCTTTATATCATAGAAAAGAATCATAAAATTGTTTGGGTTGGAAGGGATCTTAAAGATCATCCAGTTCCAAACCCCTGCCACAGGCAGAGACACCAGCCACTACATGATGTTTCTCAAAGCCACAGCCAGCCTGGATTTGGACACCAGTATATCCCAAAAGTTTAGATCATAGAGTAGCCAATTGGAGATAATCATAGTAGCAGTTAGGGATTGCGGTCTGCATAGCGGAATGTGCAGATATATGCAGGAATCTGAGTTTCAGCAGCTAATGTGGAAATGGCTGTGACTGTGCTGCCAATATAATTGTTAGATGCAGGAAGCACAGTGCTGTGGAAAGATGTGTGCACTGTCTTTACTTATTGTTACTGACATAGTTCTAGTGAGTGACACCAGGACAGCTAGCCTTCAGAGAGCCTTCTACTGTAATCTAATTAAATCATCTTGTTGGTTATGGTGTTTTAATTCCAGGATATTTAATGCTTTCTTCTTGTTCAGTCCGTGTAGAGAAAGTGACAGTATTAAATTTAGATGATCTGAATCACTTATTACACCTTTGAACTTAATAGTCACATTAAGTTGTGATACTACTTGGTTTGAATGAAATACTGGACATCAGGCTATTTTTTGATGGGACACTCCTGTTGCTCTCTGTTCTGTCCTTGGACACTGCAGATTGTTTTTGTTGTCTCCACTCTTTATCAGTCTCTTTCATTTTGTTTGCTTTTCTCATTGTATTTCTTGGTTTCTTTTTTGCATGTTGTTCCTGTGTCTTCATGTTTCTTACCTTCTATAAAGCAATCTTATCTTCTCTTTAGTATAGATGACTCTTCCTTTCCTCCTGAGCATAAGCCAACTGGATTTTGAAAGTCCAGTGAAAAGCTGTCTGGCCTCATTGCATAGCAAAATTCCATAGTGAGGTCCAGCAACTGGAAGGAAAAAGTAAAGAAGTAGTTCTGATTAACCTGGTGAAAGATTTGTCTATAAGCAGTTCCAGGAGATCATGGTAGATTAATTTTAAGTAAAATGTAGGGGAAACATTATTGATATGAGTTTTCTGGAGCTTCAGCTTCCTGAGGAGTCATTAGTACTGTCAGTGTACGTTGTCTTTCTCATCACATTTGTCAAAAGAAACCATGAGGTTTGTTTTAATGAGTTTGATAGTTCTAATTTGTATGTAAGTGTTCTCCATCATCATTATTGAATGATTGTCTATCCCACTTAGAGATCTTTGGACTTTTACCATTACAGAAGTGTCTGAACCGACCAAGAGAACATTTTGCTCACTTGTATTTCTTCACAGAATTAAACAAATATAATTAAAGCTGTGGTACTGGTGGCTTACTGTTTTTGAATAGCTGAGTTTTGTTTCTGGAAGTTACAACACCGTTTTATGCCATTAGGAGTGCCTCGGGATATTTGCCTTACATTTTACTAAAATTTTAGTACATATTTTATGTAACTAGAGTAATGTGTTAATGAGAAGTGGTGCTCCACTTATTTGTGTAATTTTATAATAAAATCATTATGTTCTAAATTCCGTAAATAACAGACTAAATAGGGCCCAGCTTTTCAAGTGAATAAATCTCATGGCTTATTTAATGACAGGTGACACATCCCATGCCACTGAACCTTTTGTTCAGTGACAGAAGGTATAGCCTTACTTAGAGGTGTCAGGCTATACTGCAATCATGTAAGAATCCAATTATCTTTTTTTAACTATTCCTACTTTTTTATTTTTTTTTATGACCAGCCATGCTGAAATTTTAATGAGAATTCTCAGGCTTACTTCAGCAGATAGATGGCAGAATGAACATTTTTATAACTGGAATAAAAGCTGTTATGTTTTATCACAAGGCCTTCCTATTGTCTTGGTTTCACATTTTTAAGATAAGTAAACATTACCTCAGAAGAAACTTCAAGGAACACCCCTAATTTTGTTATGTATACATAAAAATCCATACACATACAGTTTTTGTATTACATCTGCATATTTGCTTCTCAGCTAGACTTGCTGATACATTCTGATTATGTAATATTTCCTAGCTACAGAAATCACTTTTTCACATTTTCATTAAGCCTGAGTTCATAGTAACACTGAGGTCATCATGTTTATGTAACACAACCATGGGACCACCTTATCAAAACTCCTTGTTGCTAAAGCAGCTTGACCTTGCATTTAATTTACTAATCAAAAGCAATCCTAGCAGGCAGTTCAAAGAAAAATACCATATCTTTATTTTCCTTTGTAAGTAACAAACAAGGTCACAGTAACAGGACAAGGGGAGAGCATTTACCAAACTGCTTGGGCCTAAATCTCTCCCTTCTGTTGCTGAAAATAAAATCTTAAAAGTAATTTTTATAAACTTTTTTTTTTCCCCAAGCTAGAAATATTAGGCTTACTTTGTATTCACTGTAGACTATCTTTGTGCTACTCCAAATAGTTTGGAGTGAACTGCTGCTCTCAAAAAACAAGTGATTAGCCCTACTCCTGAACTCTTCCTGAAGGTCTTTGTGGGCCAGTAGGGAAAGGCTGTGGATCATTCTGTTATGGCTATCCAGTGCCAGTCACTATTTTTTCTGAAGATTTATGGTTTCTGCTTTGGCATGAGATTGCATTTGCCACTGTGACAGGCTGTTTAGTCCTTTGGAAATCAGCTCACTGGAAATGTGAGCCCTCCATCAGAAGGGCTTCTCCTATCTCATCCTTCTTCCTTGGTTTTTGTCCCAAGGATGCTGGAAAAATAAAGTACCAGAAGTGGATTGGCCTGCTATTGTTGTTAAAGTTAGTTAATCCAGTAGCCTGGTACTGAAAATTATCTGTAAGATTTAGCTGAGAGAAGGCTAAATATGAAGTGAGTTTTCATCTGTTGTTGTCATCTGCTGCTAATGCTCTCTACAAGAAATTGTAAAAGCAGATATGTATTTACCTTTACATGTTGCATAGACAAAAAGACAAATTCTGTTCTGGAGTTCATTGAAAGTCAATCTTATTACAAATCCTATGGATTTGTAATTACTGGATGTTTGGAATATTGCTATTTTTAAAATTCGTCTCACCTGTTTAAAGTACTATGAATACAGGATACATACATAGGTAATAATAGAGATCATAAATTGTAGCAGATGTCAAGGACAGGGTAAATGCTAAATCCAAAGAGGGGAAATTGTGATCTTTGCAAATACCTCACATGCTCAAGCTGTCATCCTGGAAAATTATAGGTCACAACCTAATGAATGGAAGTTTCTTCATGCTGATATATTTTTGACAGATTGTGTTCAGGATTTTATGTTAATAATTTACATTGTTTATATGGTTTGTGTTTTTTAAAGTTCTTGAAAGATTTAAAAATAATTGCAATTTACCTGCTGCACACTGAGTAAAAACAAGCTAAATAGAATCTAATTCTTCTTAGATTATAAAAAAATAAATACCGCTTGTAGCGTTGAACTTTTTGTATACAAAGTTATAAAATGTATAAGACCAAATACAGTCTCATAAAGAGGGCTTACCTTTTCACAACAACTAGCAAAGTATTCCTTTACTGAAAAGTATTTACTGGGAATATTTTGGGAGGCATTTGCCTGTACTAAATATGACCTAATATGCAATAGGTCTTTAAAATAATTTAAGACTTGGTGTATAGTGCACATACAGTTAATGTAAAATAGTGCAGTGGCTATAAATTTTACAAGTCCTAAATTCTGTCTCCAGAGCCAGAAGCAAAGGAGTTGTTCTACACAGGAGAGTCCTGAATTTTATTTAATGTAACTTGGAAAAAGCTATAGATGACTTAGCCACATTTTTTATTATAGTCTAAAAAAAGGGACAGGGAAGTGGGAAACCAAATTCAGAAAGTTACTAGCTATGGAAGCATACTACTCCTTCCAAGAGAATGCCTTAACAGCCAGACTGTAGATTAATATTAGATAGGTTCAATTTCAAGCCAGTCTGTTTCATGTTGGATCATTGTGAGGCAAAGAACAATAGATTTATATATAAGAAAGAATAATAACAGGGAACATTGTAGTATAATCAGAAAAAGACTTCAGAAGGAAATGTGTCCACTGACTACAGCTGTTCCTTGAGATGGTTAGTGGGTACTGGCTCATGTCCATTCTTCCCAAGCCTGAGACTCTTCAGAAAGATAAGTTGCATCCTTGCTGCATATAAGCAGGAGCATAGATGATGTAAGCAGCTACTTCAGAAGATTTGGGATTTTCATGGCATAGGCTTCCTTGTTCTTGAGCTGCTTTATTTCTTGAGTGCGTTGTGCTATTTACACAAGCCATTGGTTTGTGGTAATTGCCTAGATATGATGTTGCTGTGACTTCACCATTGGTGAAGCTGTGATCCCAGAGCACTTATGTAGGGTTATCCTGGTTTATGGAATACAACTTCATGAGCTAACATGAAATGTTGTAATTTGGCATCTATGATCCTATTATACTGTGAAGTTTGAAAGAAACTGCTTGTGGAGTCCTTTGTGCCATTAAAGGAATTTCCAACTGCCCTGCCCTGGAAAAGTGAAGATTAAAGATACCCCAGGTGTAAAAAAGGCTTCTCCCCCGCGTCTTCTTGCAAACATTGTGCAATCTTCTCTTTGGGTTTCACGAGTCTATCACCCCTTCCATGGTATCCCCTTTCCCTGTTTCCCCATTGGTTATAGGGCCTGGTTCCAGTTCCTCTCTTCCCTATGGTCACTTGCCCCCTGCCCTGCCCCCTTTGTACCATGCATGAATCTAAGACAATATATAACTGAGAGAAACCACATGGTCTCCCTTTTTCACTCTGGATTTACCTTGGGCACATGGAATAAATGCTTGCTGGAAATTGACCTGGGGCTGGGAACCTTCTGCCTCTCTGCTGGGCTAGCCTTGTGACTTGTGGGGGATGTGTGAGCTTGAATTGCTGCCTGAATTCTTCTCAAGCAGTTTCTCTGCCAGAGGGGCTGACTGGGATATAGAAAGGCCTTAGCTGCACTCCAGAAAGAACGCACTGTTACACTGCTGTCTTGTGAAGGATGATTCTTCGTGTGTTTACTTTCATCAAGTGTTAGTCCTCACTACACAGAATATTGGTTGAGAAAGTTGAACTCACTGAGACTCGGATATTGAGCTGACATCAGGATTGGAACTCAAATTTTTCTGTCTAGAGCCTGGGATATCTGACACATGCTCTTCTGTTTTCTGGGCACTTGTCCTTACTGAGTAGGAGAATGATACTTTTCTTTAAAGCGTGCCAATCTCCAGCTCATACCTGAGGAATGACTTCAGCCTAAGTGAGTAAAATCTGAGTCTTTTCATGGTTAGTTGTAGAAAATATAACTGCATATTGAGAACAACCTGGTTTATAGGGGATGTCTTCAAGGGGACTTCCCATTTGTCTTGGGGTAGTAGCTGGGGTCTGTTTATATGCCTTTCTCAACATAATTATAACTGGCAATTGCAGTGCATAGGTGTCTACAGAGGTTTGTGGACAGCCAGGGAAGATTTGTGGATCCCTTGACTGGTTCTAACAGCTAAATGTACATTGTGTAGGTCAGACTTGTTCTAATGATACGTATAGCATTCTTAACCTCTCCTGAGATGCTGTCTGTATCAATCTCAGAGTATTAGTCTACATTCTGATGGCGCCACTCAAGCTCTGCTCCCCACTTCAAGTGACAACTATTCTTTGATAACAGTAGCCAGTACAGGGACAACAGCTCAGTCCTGAACTCTTGCAAATATTAATGAATTATGCCTTTGCTCCCCTTAACATAAAAGAAGACTCTGGAGGTGTTAGAGATGCTGGTGTTTCCAGTGCTGTAGTTATGATAAATTTTGGAAGTACCTCAGCTCCATCTTGCCCAAACGTCTGTCTTCGACAGATCACAACAAATGCCTGGGAAAGAATATTAGGACAGGAAACATCATCTTTTAGTGATATTTCCCAAAATATTCTTCTACTCTCTTTGAGTATTTCAGGACTTACCAGAGCCTGTTGTGCCTTTGTATATGAGTTTTAGACAGATTTCCAGAAATGTGTCAGCACCTTACCTTTTCAATCTGGCTAAATTCTTAGCATGTTAGCTGTCTAGAGGCATAATTGTATTTGATCTGTTTACTCTTTGCCCTGAAATAATTCTGTGCTGTGACATGTTTTCAGTAATTTTGTATTCTAGGAAGTCCCTATGAAAACAGAGGAGGAAGTCAGGTCCAGTCCTTTTCTACCTCCTTGCTCTGGACCTGGAGTTTAGTCAAAGAATCCTTCTTAAATGTCTGGTTAATTCCCTACCATCCCCTGGAAGTCAAACTGTAATTCAGTCTGAAGTCATTGGCCAAGTATCTTCCTGTTGGATGGACTAGCATATGGACATTGGACACTGGCCAGCCACGGTCTGAAATATGAACAGAGTCAGAGAGGCAATAATATCAAACATTTTGGTAGCTGGACTCTGTTTCCCAGGCTTGACATCTTGAAGCACACATAGTGAAAGAAAAATGCTGCAGTTTTCTGAATGGATATTTAGGTTGGAGTCATTCTGTCTTAGATCACACGTATAAATAAGATAACCTGCATACCACCTGGTGGTAAATGACAGTCTATATTCCTGATAGTGGTGGCAGGAGCCATATTTCGGTGGTTGAGAGGAGAGGGTTTGGAATTGGGTTCTTGTTTTCATTAGGGCTTTTTGTTTTTGTTTTTTTTTTTTTTTTTTTGAAACTCTGCTTGTGGAGGAGGAAAAGAGAAGGAAAGAACCGGCTTCTGTCTTCTGCCTAAGATGTACTGGTCTAACAGCTGTCTATGTTTTTGTAGTTTACTTTGAGTAAATCAAAAAGTTGTGTTGCTGTAGATGGTGGATCTAGAAGGTACCTAAAAGAAAGAAATGGAGAGAGCTCCTCTATATGCATGTGTTCACTAGTCTTTACTTTACCTTTCCTAAAGTATTTCTTCTTGTAGAAGATGTAGGTTTAGAAGGAATTGAGAATACAATGAAAATCACTGCCACCTTTTTAATTGTGCCTAGATCACCATGCATAGGTTGCCAAAACAGATTTCAGAATTCCTTGCACTGGTTCATTAAATAGGTAAATTAACTGTACCTGATTTAACTACTATGTTCCTTTACATTAATAATTCTAATTACATAGTTTTTCAATTCTATAGAATTTTTTTTGGTATGACAGCTTCTTCTGCCTTTCTAGAAGATGCTATTTCTTGAAAACTTTTCTCTTTGTATTTTAGTGTGCATCTATCCCATGTAAACCTGAACATTTAAGTTGTTAATGTGCTCTTATTTGACTTAAAAACAACTGACTAGCTTCTAACACTTTAAAAGTAATCTTTCTATCAAAAGTTGACAGTTTTCAACCTTCATTTTAATACTACTACCCCTTTGATAGTTGTGCTTTAATTTTCAGAAAATTGGATCCTAACTAAAAGCTTCTTTGCATTCTGTCAGTCTTTAGCATTGTCGCTTGTAATTTTGGTTCTTTGATGCATCTGAAAGTTTTAGATGCAGCTTTTTGGCATTGATTTTGTTGTTCTTGTATCCTGAGAAGTTAAAAAATTAGATGAATTTTTAAGCTTCCCAAGTATGTGTCATGAAGGCAAAGCAGCTATGAAAAGAACCAGGAAAAGCAAATTATTT
Source organism: Sterrhoptilus dennistouni (assembly GCA_013397095.1). Classification (NCBI taxonomy): domain Eukaryota; kingdom Metazoa; phylum Chordata; class Aves; order Passeriformes; family Zosteropidae; genus Sterrhoptilus; species Sterrhoptilus dennistouni. Next base: position 3,528,798 of record VWZU01009054.1, read on the forward strand.
TGACTTGGGATGTGGCTAGATATTTTTTTCTTCCAGATTTTAGATCAGTCTTTTGAGCAGTTCCAGTTTTAAATTTCATTCTTGCTGTATGACATCATGTGTCTGTGCATATGGAGAATAAATCAGTAAAAATTCTTTTGTTGATTCCTCAGATTTCCTCAAGAAGCTTTCAAGATATTCCCTAACCAGAAATTTAAGAAGCTTAGCGTCTGTGGCACAAGTAGTAGGGTTGTGAAAGAATAGACAGATGGCTAAAGCTTGGAAAACAAAGAAATACATGCTAAATTAAAAAAAATAAAAATACATAGATTTTTGCAGCAAAGAAACATTGTCTTTGTAGATATGCAACAGTTTGTGCTGAGACCTGTCCACATGACACAGATCCCTCGTGTCTTTTCTACAATAGCACATATCAAAAAGGCTGTGTTGGGCTTTGGAGCTCTGATGTTTGAAAAGAAGTTAGAAATAGGATCAATTGAAAAGCTTCAGAAGGACCTTCTGATTCTGAGTGATGAGACAGTAGAATGGCAAATACAGGTGACGGAAATGTAAGGTATGCTAGAATAGACTAGAAGAGAATACTTCAGTCAAAAGGGACCTTCCATCCATCATCTAGTTCAGCTGCCATGTTGTCCTTTTGAAAGGCAGAAAATCCCTCAGCATTTTGTTTCCTTGATGCTTTCTTTACTGCATAAAAATACCATTGAAGTTAATCTAGAGGGAGTCACCCCTTGGTGTTTTTTGTTGGCCTTAAGCTTCTGAAGCTAGTCCTGTGTTGTTGTGTGCTCAACATAAAAAAGGATGTTCTTTCTTTACTTTTGCATGTGTAAGCCTGACAGAAAGTGTCCCAATCTCTTCATTCTCACAGTGGGAAATGGATTCTGTTGTTTCACTGTAGCAATTTGTCCTCACATAGGTGGTGTTGTGCTTGGAACAAGTTCTGATACCAGCATATGGTACCAGCCCATGCTGGGATCTGATGATCTTTAAGGTCCCTTCCAACTCAAACCAACCCATTACAGGAATTTATTGGTACTTAGTGACCTCAGTACCTGCGTTCTTCAACAGCTCACCTCAGACATCTTGCTCTAAGCCACATATCAAGCACGGTAGCCTTTTCAAAGTCTACAGTTGTGTTTTCAATTCACCGTTGTTTAACTGGAGGTTGGGTAGTGCCATGCCATCAGCTGGCGTTAGAATACTTACGTGAGCCCATCAAAGAAAGTGGGGTAGAAAAGGCAAGCTTATCTGTCTTTTATCTTTGCATCTAAGGAACTGATCAAAGGTAATAGTGGTACAAAAATGAGTATGTTCTGTCTTGTGTAATAGTAGTGGAACAGGGATTAGAGCATTCCTCCCATGGACACTGCAAGGGAAAACTTCCTTCTTTTGTGATTAGGATAAATTTGCCCTTTGCGATTTCCCAAATGCACTTGAGAGGAAAGACCACCATTTCTGGTCAGGATAATTTCCCCCCTTGGTTTTGAAATCTGCATTCATGAGAAGAGGCTTCAAAATGCAGCTAAGCAAGAATATCAGGATAAAAGGAGGATTGGAGATACAACAGCCCTTTCAGTTGAGAAGCTGTGGAGGATGTTGGATGGCATTAACGAAACTGTCATAGATAAGCTTTGTTTCTCTTCCTAGATACAGTGTGTGGTGTACAGGAATAGATAGGAGAATTCCCATATGTAGTGCTGAATTAGAGTTTCACAGACAGGAGCTTGATTAAAAGAGAGTTTATTTTTGTGTCTTGAATTCAGTCCTGTGATAAAAAGCTGTACAGTCATCCACTTTAGTGACAGGTGCAGGGTAGATAGTGAATATTTTGGTTTTATGCTACACTTTTCCAATTTTTTGTAAATTAGTTGAAGCAGCTGCAAAGTAAATATGATATGAAAAAATTGTCTCAAATGGAGTTCAATAGCTACTAATCAAATCAAACACGGAAAGTAAAATATTTATAGACAGTGGAAGATAATTTCTTATTTACAATTTGGGGAACTTCATTTTTAAAAAAAAAGCTTTTCTAGGAAGTTAAATACCTTTCCAAAGGGTCTGTTTGTTTTCTGCGTATTAAAAAAAAAGTTATGTCATATTGTAACTATGTATGGTCCTGCTGTTTCTTCAAATTGTTCTTATATTGGGACTTAGATTCTAGCCCCATGCTGAGTGGCTATTAAGACAGTAAGAGAACTCTGGCAGGGGGATTGATGTGGTACACCACGATGTCAGTTTTTTCCCCCTAAGCTTTTGTGGAACTTCTGTAGATACCTTCTTCAGCTCTATAGGACAACTGCAGTTTCTTTGTCCAGGCACATTCACAGTTTTCTCTGTTTGGGCCCTCTTCAAGTCTGTTGGTGTGAGATTCTATGATTGTCTCACAGTCATAAAATCCTTTTCTGCTTTCACTTTGATATCATATGGCTATAAAGAAAATGGGAAATGCAGCAAATGTTCTGTAGCTGTCGAATTCTCTGCATTGCTATAGTATGAGTCATTTATGAAAAATTTTAGTTTCTGAAAATGCTTCAAAGCGTCTAATTTGTAAAACTTTGTTTTGGAGATTATTTTAGTGTACATTTTCAGTGCCTCCATAAATGTCCCTCTTTATAAAATCAATAGTCTCCTTTTAAATATGATGTAATATATTAAGTGAGACATTGAGATTTTCATGTAGATTATTCAAAAAAGGCTATTGTTCCTGATCATTAGCCTAGATTAACACAAATGCACCAGGCAGACCTTTGTTAATTTCATTCTCAAAATTATACATTTTTATTATTAGGATTATTCTTGATAGGAATTATCACAACAGTTCTGTAGAAGTTGGGATTTTCTAATGACTATAAGTGTTGTTCCTTAAATTCTGCCTTTCCTCTTAAGATTGAATCTTTGTGTCACAGTGTCTAAAAAGAAGCAATATGACAAAAGTATCCATCTTTAAGAAAAGTTACAGATATCTCCAAAGGCATATCACTTGGTCTAGCTGAGGTGGACTCCACTCCCCAAAACCTTACACTATTCATACTCAGAAAAGCATTTATTTGTGGAAATATGTTCTCTCACAAAGATCCTATTTATGGATCCTTCCTGAAGCAGGTGAAACCAAGAACTGTAATGAATTGCATGGGATTGGCTTGGGAATGAGGAGTGAGAATTGTTACTATTTGACATTATTACAGATGCTGCATTGCAATCTACAGAAAATGGGAAATCATCCTTCAGAGATAGCCTGCTAGTTATCAATAATGCTGCTTCTGCACCAAGCACATTAAATATGTATCTCAAAGTCTGAAATTGCTGGTGATTCTGAGAAAGTGACACAGAAACTTCTCTACACTGCTAATTATAATTACTGTTTCAATAGAAAAAAAAACCAACCAAACCCCAAAGCTCATTTATGCTTAGTTACCTTTTGGGAATGCAAAGTAAGTATAAGGTCACTTCGGTTCATAAGAACTTGACACACGATTAGTTGCCATGTGTCCATCTGTTTGTCTTGCTATTTTTTACCTCATCTTACTAATAAGGGCATTTGCCCTCTTCTGGATCTCTTCCCTGGCCTTATACAGAACAAGTAGTTGATTTTATGTTGCATTTTCAGTAAAAACTTTTTTTTGTTTTCCATAGAGGAATGTAAGTAAGCATGTAAATTTTACTGTTTACTAAGCACGGAAGTGGGACTATGAATCTGTCTTTTCTTGTCATATTTAATTTTGTAATTTCTGAATATGCCATTTAAAAATTTATGTAGCCCAAAATATTTTCTCTTATTTATGTTGGAGTTTTTTTTAATTATAAATAAGTGTATAATACACATATAAATTTGAATTAGGTTCATATATTTTCTCCATTTTTTTAACCATGCAATTAACAAATGCAAATTACCTGATTATCTGTACTGCTACAAGAAGGAGATTTAAAGTGGAGCTATTTGACAGTGTGTAGACCATGTACAAATCATTGTTTCAAACACTGATTGCTTGAAAAGAAAGCAGGCTACCTAAGGTATAGACTTACTATAGGAATATACTGCATGTAGAAATAATGGTATGAAAGCCCGATTTATTCTTTTGCAGTAAAAGACAAGAGAAAACTTCTCTTCCAGTGAAGACAAGATTCTTGCAATATATGGGGATATAAAATGCTACTTGAGCAAAGAGATGCAATTTAATGTAGAAGAATCTCTTTGTCTTTCGGGCCGTTCTGTTGAGGTTACATTGTATGATTCAAAGGATATACTAATTTCCTGTATCACCTTGGGGAAGGTGCTGCTGGAAAATGTTCAGAGTGTACAGTTTTGTTGCTCACAGAGGTAGTCTTCTACATCTTAAAGGCCATTCTTCTTAACCTGTAACTTGCCCATTAAGCATCAAGAGCAGAAGTGGTATCTTTCTGTTGCAAATTGGCTACTAAACCAGCAGCCTCAAAATGCTCCTTCTTTGTTTAGGGTCTGTCTTCTGTGGGATTTCCTCCATTAGTTTCTCTCAGAGTACGGTCAAATTTTCTTATAGTACATTACTAGCTGCTCATCCTAGTCTCTTAATACACGGCCTTTACATGAAGCAGTTACAATCTGCTCCAAGGATTGAACAACTTCCCTAGCAACAGTGCAAACACATTTTCATTCAACTCCTTCCAGTTCCTGAATGTGTAACCTGAAGGTGAGTCGTTGTCTTCACTTTTTCACAGTCACTTGGGTATCCATATCACTGCAGGAAAAGTACTCCTATGTGCTATTGGATGCAAAATATCACAAATGCAACACTCGGTGTCTGTCTTCCCTGACTTTCCAGTCTTCAGCTAACAGCATACCCAGGAAAGCTGTCATGAAAATCAGTATGGCTGGAGGCAACTTCTCTTCTAGCCTCAGGTGCCAAAGTGCCAATCCCTCCTTGATTCAGTCTTAAAAATGTAAGGAGAACACAAATATCCAAAAATATTGCTTCTCTTCCTGTGCCATTTTCAGAAGAAAATCTGAATATAGTCTTGACCAGACCTTTTCTCCCCAAACTATTTCAGTAGCCAACAAAACTGCCATCCTTTCCCTCTGCTCACTCTTCTGGCAAGCAGTGGAGAATTGTGGGGGAATTTTGAAAGATACCTGTAAGTATTTTCACATGCAACTGTGAATGTATTAGGCTATATATCTGTTTTTAAAATGCCTCTATTATTTTTTTCTTCTCTTGGGGATATTATATACAAGACAGACAAGGAGCACTAAATTGTATAAGAAATAAGAGCTGCTAGCTATTGATGGTAAAGCAAGATGCCCTTGACTAAAGAAAAAGCTTAAAATCTAAGCACGTCAAGCAAAGTTAATGAGGAAAGAGAAGTACATCAAGTGTATATTAGAACTTGCTTGAGAATATAAAAATCAAGTGCTCTGGTACTGATGGTTTTGCAAACTCAGAATCAGATTCTAAGACTCCCATGAGGCAAGTAAAATCAGTTAATTATAAAGCCTAACAATGGCAATTAAAGAGAAATAGCCTCAAAGATATGTGCATATTCTGAAAATCTGAAAGGCTTGGCACTGGCTACTTGTATGTTGCTGGTTATCCTTTAAGGCCTCTTCCTATCAATATTCTGGGAAATATCAAGGATACTTTCTTAGGAAGTGCTAGAAAAAGAGATGGCTCTAAGTCATGGCTGAACTGGATATGCAGCTAGTTATACTGTGCATAAAAGGGTCCATTCAGTTTTGTACAAGAGCTGACTAGAATAGTGCACTTTTAGACTGATTTTGGTGCTTATCTGCTGGATTAATACACTGTAACAGAGTAGGTGTGACAACCCACCCTTAAGGGGAAGTGTGGGTCACCACAGTAGGTTGGAGATAGTCAGACACCTTTATCTTAGGAAATGGACAGTGAATTTCTGGAAGTTGTTTTCTGCTGGAGGAGCTGGTTTGTGCTTTGTGTAACTGCAGCCATTTTCTAACAGTCGATGGCCTGGGTATTTGACTGCACAGCTGAAAATTAAGCAGTCTGTTTGTGTAGTTATCCAGACTATCTCATCCAGTAAATGAGATGATCATACCAACTAGGATGCAGCTGTTGTCACTTCAGCTGATGCAAAGCCAATGAAGTGTGAGAAGTAAAGATGTGACATTAAATGTTTTGAGTAAATAGCAGGGAAAAAAAACTTTTAACCATGCATTCTGATTATGGTTAAAATGAATGTATTCCCTACTAATCAATTACTGTGACTAGTAATTTTAAAAATACTATGACTCACACATTCACTAGAGTAGAAACTTGGGCATTTGGTGATAATGTTTCTAACTAAAATCAAACAAATTGTCTCCTATTTTGCACAACTAGAGCAGCCAAGTAGAGCCTAGTTTATTTTGTTGTCCATTTCCATGCTGCTTTTTTTCTTAATTATTTGTATTTTTCAAAATAACCTGTTAGAATAGGATTCCTAATTATAATAAACATTGCTCCAGATAGCGCTACTATTATTTCTTGTTTAACCTGATTTAACTCTTTATTTTGCAAGTATATTCAAACTCTGCTCAATAATTTGGGATGTCATATTCTTAAAAGACTGCCAAAATTTATCAGTTTACATCTGTCAATTTTAAGTCAACACCTCCACTGTGGTTAGTCTGCTTGCTGTGGTTGCCTGCAGCTCAGCCTCGAGGATAACCCTTCAAAGTACTAGATAATTACAGTATTCCCATAGTTAATTTAAGCATTTCAATCAAACAGGAAATAGCTTATAGTCTGTTCCCTGGTTGATTATAGTTTCTTCTATATTAAAAGGGCGCCACTTAACATTTGCTTACTTATGCCAGATGGCAAGTTCCTAATTAAATTCACTTCTCATGTGCCTGATTTTTCTGCTTGCATTTTGGCAAAGCTAAAATCTCAGTAGGGAAAACAGATAGTTGGGGTATACTAACAGCGTTATTATTGTTATTTTTATGGTCTTTCTTATGAATGGTAGCTCAAAAAGCATCTTATGGGTCAAGAGCTGTGACTTAACCTTTGGTACTAAGGCTCTGCTTCAATACAAGTTCAGAATGTCAAACCAGATTCTTAAAAAATTATTTTCTCTATACTTCTAATGTTGCTCTTTAAGGGCTGTTCGGTTTTTTTTCACAGAAAGCAGAAGAACAAATTGCTATATTATTGTGGTGATTGATAAGAATTGCTTGTCCATTTTCTGCTTCCTTTGCATTGGCCTTCTTCTTGTCTTCTTAGAAATACTAGACGAGGTAAAAACTCCTGAGATAAGTGCTGAGCTTCCTTTGTCCACCTGATGAGGACAATCATCTTGATCCAGAAAAGTGACTCTGAATTAAGTACTTCAGTCTTTTATTCTTAAATATGGTTCAGTAGGTTCTTCATGGAGTGATCTTGGGAAATCATCAATTATATTTTTTAATGTGTAGTGGGTTCACCGTGGCTGGATGCCCAGCGCCCACTAGACATTCTCTATCTCTCCTCTTCCAAGCTGGATGGAGGAGGAAAAATATAATGAAGGTTTCATGGGTTGAGATAAGAACTGGGAAAGATCACTCACCAAATACTGTCATGGGAAAAACAGACTTGATTTGGGGATATTACTGAATTTATTACTAACAAAATCAGGGCAGGATAATGAGAAGTAAAAACAAATTTTAAAAATACCTTCCCCTACCTCTTTCTCCTTCTCATATCTACCTCTCTCTCCCTAGCAGTGCAGGGAGACAGGGAATAGAAGTTACAGTCAGTTCATCACATGTTCCTGTCACTGCTCAGGGAGAAGAGTCTCCCTTGCCTCTGGTATGGGATCCTTCCCATGGGAGACAGTTCTCCATGAACTTCTCCAACATAAACCTGTCCCATGGGCAACAGCTCTTCACAAACGGTTGCAATGTGGGTCACTCTTCCACAGGTGCAGTCCTTCAGGCAGAGCCTGCTCCAACATGGGACCCCCACCGGGTCACAAGTCCTACTAGAAAACCTACTCCAGTGTGGACACCTCTCTCCACACGTCTGCAGGTCCCTGCCAGGAGCCTGCTCCAACATGGGCTTCCCATAGGGTCACATCTCCTCTCAGGCATCCACCTGCTCCAGTGTGGGCTCCTCCATGGGCTCCAGGTGGATTTCTGCACCCCTGAGGATCCCCATGGGCTGCAGAGGCACAGCTGCTTCACCACAGTCTGCACCGGGGGCTGCAGGGGAATCTCAGCTCCAGTGCCTGGAGCACCTCCTGCCCCTGCTTCTGCACTGACCCTGGGATCTGCAGGGCTGTCCCTCTCACGTGTTCTCACTCCACTACTCTTTGGCCACAGTTACATTTGCCCAATAAGTGGTTTTTCCTTCTCAAATATGTTATGCCAGAGACATTACTGTCATTCCTGATTGGCCCAGCCTTGGCCAGCAACACATCCATTCTGGAGCCAGCTGGCATTGGCTCTGTCAGACATGGGGGAAGCTTCTGGCAGCTTTTCACAGAAGCCACCCCTGTAGCCCCTGTGCTATCCAAACCTGGCCATGCAAACCCAATATGTAACTGTGTTTTGTTAACCAAGGATTGCCCAGGCCTTCAAGGTGTGAACTGTTTTGCTGGGTTGACTCTGTGCCTGAATGTTAACATGTGTTAACTATTTCTTGGGAATTTAAAAATGAGGGACTCACTTTCACAGACAAAAATGGAAGTGCAATGAAATACTGTATACTTCTAGTTTTCAGAATAATAGTTAATGTATCTGTGGTTTAGGCTGTTTTACTCTGTAGCACAAAAAATGCTTTTTATTGTGTCTTTTCTCACCCTCCACCCCATTTTTGGCATTTTAAAATGCTGGGGCTTTTTTTCCCTGGCATTTTTTAGTGAGTCATAGGGTGTAGTATGATTTTGATTGCAAAATTAATAGTAATCTACTTCAGAACAGCTTTACAATGGGAACTTGTAAAAGGAAAAATCATTTATCATTCAGCGGTTTATAACATAGTTTTATAAGGAAAAGTAACATGCTTTGGGAACATTACTTTTTCTTGGCTACCAAAAAAACACAGGAGATAATCAGTATTGGATAAAAGCTTTTCCTACACTGGCATTAATTCATTCAGTGGCAGTGAAAATATGTCTGATGTCAGAGAACACATAATTTGGTTATATTATGGTGTATACTGTGCAGATTATTGAAAAACAGTGTGTCCTTTTGTCCATTAGGAAATTCATTCCACAACATAGGTGGGTATGGCCTAACCTGGCGGCTCTTTTTTCTTCTTCCTTGATGTGTTCTATTTTTAAGACTGACTGTATCAGAGAAGACCTCAGAAGGAGTTAGAGAAGATTGTAATTCCTTAGGGGCATATAAAAATACTCTAAAAAAGACAATCTCAGAAATGACAAATTTATCAAGGAGTAAAAAAGTGAGAATAAGCACAATGAAGGTCTAAAAACTTGCAGCTTCAGAGGAACAATTAAGAGTAGAAATTGCTGCAAAGGCCACAGAGCTGCAAGTCAAATTTCACAGGTGATAAAATGGAAACCTCCTTGAACTTCAGAGTTTTTTGCCGTATAATTACCGAGGGGACAGACATCAGGTCTGAAAGGAAGGGTTCTCTGAGCAAAGAAAAATGGCCAGGAAATTACTTGTTCATAAGCTTTCTTCTACTTACATTCTGTCTTATCTGGCTGCTTCCAGGTTCTCTATTTAAAAATTTAAAAACAAAAATAGTGTAATCTTGATCCATATTTTGAGGAGCTCACCTAAAAGAAACTTTGAATCAGATCCACTTTAAAGTTCTGTTTTATATGCATAAGTATAAACACAAATTGTCTAGAAATAAATCATGTAAACTCATGTAACTTTCTTACACAGCTGAAGATTCCCAATTCCTAATTCCTTTTTACATTGGATCAGAATCAGAATGTGTGAACAGAAGCAGTCACGTAAAATGGAAAAAAATTACAGCTTCTTATGTCTAGATTAGTGCTAAATAAAATCTTGGATATAAATTCTTTATATTCTTGTTTTACTCCTTCTTTGATTTATACCAGCACCCTCATTTTACTTGTATCAAGATTTAATTAGGATAATGACTGCATTTTACATATTAGCTAAAACATACATTTGAATTAACTCTCTTTTCAATTCTATGCATTTTCTTCTGTTAGCTTTTAAATGTTAGTTTTATGGTGGGGGGGGCGGGTTTGCAAGTACTGTTGATATTTTGTAAGCTGAACCTGTGCAACAAATAATTTAAATAAGTTCTCTTTAGGTCTCAACAGATTGTTGAGAATGTGTTCATTTATTTATATTAAACTGCCAGTCTTATTTATTCTCTTTCTTTGAGCACACATGCTGGTCTGTAGTATGACCATCCTAAAATAACTTTTCCCTCTTGTTTAACAAGAAAGAAGCACTGTTTTAATACTGTATCTTTACAATATTTAATTGTTTTCCCTATTTTTGTCACTTTTATTGAAGACTGAAGTTTTTAAAAAATTAAACTAACGCAGATTCCTTCCATAATTTAATAGTCAGTTGCTCCAAATATAAAATTGGAATCCGCTAAATTCTGAGGATTGTGTCTGTCAGGGCATGAGTTCTGGGACAATGGTTCCTGTTACAGGGTTCTGGCCAGAGCACTGCAATTTCCGTATTTTCACTTCTCTTCTTCTAAATCTTTTGAAGCTGGAGAAATTTTTCTTGTGTGCCTTAACTTTCTTTTTTTCTTTCTGGGAAGATGCATGCTGGTACTGAATGAGAAAACTATTCTAACTAATGAAGTAGAGACTGAATAACTGGATTTAAACAGAATTTTATGTGCTTTATATGCTTTTGTTTCAAATGCAAATTAGATAAGTGCTTTCTCAGAATTAAATATATACTATGTTACTGAAATATAACATTTAATAATAAAATGACAGGCTTTTATATGTTTCAATCACCAGTACTTCTGCTCTGTCAGTGAGTAGTGAAGGAAGCAAGAAAAATTAAAGAAGATAAAAGAAATAGGAAGAAAGCAAAAGAGAGTCTTAAATTCATCATGTTCTTTATGATTTGTATCTGTACAAGCCATTATGCAATATGAAAATGTGGATACAGAGGCAGTGCTTCCAAGACCTAATAAACCTGTTCTACCACGGAGGGACAGTCATTCTGGTTTTTGTTTCATACAGCCACCAGTGCTGGGTGACAACCATGTGTTTCACTTGAATGCCTCAGAATTCAGATATCCCAAGGCAGACGTCTGGCCCTGGACATTCAGTGCATTTCAGGTTTTGCTTTTAGTAAAGGCCAGATGATGTAAGAGGAAATGTTATGACCAGAGAACATGAATCGTGGTTCTCTGTTGCTTGTCACTGCTGTTGACGTCTGTTGTAGAAGTGATTTGACATCCTGTATGAAATAGAATTGTAAATACACTATTCTGCCTGTCACAGAGGGCTCATTGGTGGAGCTGTGAGTAGGTGCACAGTGAATCATATCCTAAAATAAAAATCCCAATGCATAAAATAGCACACCTATTTAAAAATGCTTTGCTCCACCCTCCTGTCCTGAATATTAGAGAGTTTCGTATGAACCCAAGTATACATTTCTATATGCTTTGGTAAGTACACCAAAGAAAAAAACACTTCTGGTTTCCTGCCTGAGAAAAAGCTAACAATTAACTTCCTCAAGCTAACAGTATTTGCACTCCATGCTTAGGAGAATGCTTGCATTATGCCAACAATGCAACAGGGCAAAATCATTACAAATCTGCTTGGACATTTAGTGTTTGGTGGTTTTTTTCCTCCTTGATACTTAGTTAGGCAACGTTTTCTGCTTTTAAGGTAGTGCTATAGCAAGGTCCCTCCGTTGTGTCTTCCAGTCTGCATAAACTACAGACTCCAAATTAATCTTTTCAGCTGGCCTCTTTGGAAGAGCCTATAAACATGAGCTTTCTTGTTTGCTCTTAGAAGATAAATTTATCCCAACTTACCTGTATTCCAGGGCAGCTGTTTGGCTCATCTTTGCACAGAGTGCAGTGGTGTGAACAGAGTACACATGCAGCTTTTCACTTGTTGCTTCACTACTTAATCTCTTTCAAGGTTTGTGCAGAATTATATTCACAGAAATGAAGTCTTTTTAAATCAGATTGTGTGAAGATGCAATCCAAGCAGAAGATAGCATTTAACACAACCTTTCCACCAAAAAAACCTTAACTAGCTCTCTGTAGTATTTGAAACAGTTCTGTATAAATTAATTTAGTGTCTGTGTGAATTTGAAAAGATGTTAAGTAGAGCTGGTCCATGATAAGTGAAAAAGATTCTTCTTCTGGACCCACTGAGTGTACTGGGGAGGAAAGATAAGAGAATGCATCAAAAAGTAGGATAGAGAAAAGGGGTGAGGCAGCAAGGAACAGCAAACTAACAACTGAAGCAGCGGTTGAAACACTGTTAGGGTGATCAGGCAATGGACCCACAGCCAGCTCTTTGTGCTCACAGATGAAAAAAGTTCCTAGAAACCAGTCCTGACGTGCACTGACATATAGGGCAGTGGGATACTTAAAAGTTTTTTAATTTTCATACTGTCTTACATAGTACTTTTCAGATTTTTCTCTTTTAGTTTATTGTTGTATTGTTAATTCTCTAACGAAACATAGTTATCACAAATTTCAAAGCTGTTTGGAACCTCTTTATACAGATATCATGGAATGGTCTAAGCAGATCTCCCTTAAAGCCTTATATTTGTGGATCGCATGTTTATATTTTAAAAGGTTCCTATTGGAGTATTTTCCACTTTGTAATTCTTTAAAGCAATTACATTTTTATAGACTTAATTGGCGCAAGAGTAACTTTCAAGTGTTCCTCTCTGTTTATATGGGAAAGATATAAGGCTCTTTTGGCTCACTCTTTTGCTCAGGTTTAGAAGATTATGTACCATTTTAAATATTCAGCAGATCCCTATCGTAAGGAGGGGGCAAGGTCTCAATCTATCAATAAATGAACAACTGTCCTACCCCTTAAAATTTTAAAAAGCACATTAAATATACCCAATTCAAAATGCTCTGGAGGGAAACACTAGAAAAATTCCTTCCAAGACTTCTTGCTTGATACCACAGTGGAGCGTCTAATGTAGTGGGAAGTCAGGAGAACTGGTAAACATCAGTTTTGAAAAGATGATTTTTTCTGTGGCATTATTATTCAAGCTCGTGAGCAAATGCCCAAGAACAAGAATAGGTGATACTTGGACATTTTCCCTCTGTCACTGGTAGTTCACAGATGTCTGGTAACTAATTACTTTTTATATTTTTGTCCATTATTAAAATTATCCCCCACTTTAGTTGTTTTAGAATTTGGTTAATTACTGGTTTTGCATTCATACTTTTTTCCCCAAGGTTTCTACCATTTTATCTTTAAATTTGCTTTTGCTACACTACTTGATCTTTCTGAACCTTTACCCTAAAGTATCTTTTAATATTTCGTATGTCAAAACTCCTGTTTCAGAGAATCTTTTAGGTTGAAAAAGATCTCTGCTATCATCTGGAGTTACACATCTGTACAGCTTAATTTTTGTTATTTTTAGTGTTTTCCACATAATTACAGTATTTCAGATAAATTCCATTTACTATACAGGCTAGAATATTCCTGTTTCCTAAATACCCTTTGCTTACCAAATCCTTATCACCACTTAAATATCCTTTGCTTACCAGTGCTTATCACAGTCTTTAAAAATCTCACAGATTTTAAAAATACCTGACAGGAACAAATATCTTATATGTCCTTTCTAGTTAGATGAATTACTTGAACTGATGCCTGATAGTGTCTTCTCCTCCACTGTGTTGTTTTGTACTTTGAGGAATAAGCAGATGTTCTTGAAATCTTACACTGAACTTTTGTTAAAAAAAAAAAAAAAGAAATTGCAGAATATTGAAACCATCATTTCTGTTGGGTTCTTTTCCTGAGATAAGTTTGCAAGTGCTTCTAGTTTGTCAGGTGCTGGTATGGGTGGGCTCTGACAATGTGGAAGATAAATATGTCTGCTTAGTTATCTTTCCAGGACTAAGTCACCAGCCACTGACTTTCAAAATCCAATTGAAAAGGAGGTTGGCAGTTTTGGAGTGAGGAGTGGGATGTCAGCATCCTTGAACTGTGCACAAAATTACTTGAGGGACAGAAGGATTTAGATTTTGTAAAAATGCAATGTAACCCCATGATGGAAATTGTTGTTCATTATACTAATGGATTCCAATCTTATAGTTGCAACAGAAATATTTTTTGTTATTTTGCACATAGATTTTCGACTAATGTTTATTTTGCATTTACTGTAAACTCTGCTGTCATGAGCATTTGCAGTTCAAACAGCTGTTGGGTGTTCAGTGTTTTATTTGTTTGTGTCACACTTTTAAGCTGAGTGAATTTTGGCCTATCAGTTGTAAGATGTTGTCAGTTAAAGTGGTGAGGAGGGCAGTTCATTAATGTATCTTATTTTTTCTCCATACTCAAGCGAAATTTTGCTTTCTCTTTTCCTTCTTTGCATTTAAATAGGAAGACAGCTGCCTTCAGATGATACAGAACTCACTGACAGTTGCTCTTTCTTCAGTCCTACTTCATGAGAACTTCAGAAGTAACTAACTGAGGTATTTATTTGTTCTTTTCATTCTTTCAAATTTTAACTTTGCAGAAATTAGTTATGTGGAAGAGCAAGACAAAGGAGACATCCAGACCATTGAAGAGAAATCACATATGGAAAATAGCACAAAGTTCTCTCATAAAGAGAGCTACTAGGTGATAGGATCTAATCTTTCAATACCTAGGCACTATATTAGTCAATCTTTTTTATATGTTGAGAAATCAAATAATTACAAATACGTAAAAAATAAAAAAAAAAGTTAAAATGCAGTTACAAATATTGGGGTTTTGAAGGTCGTGTGTCCAGTTTCATCTGATCCTCTGAATTTCTCCAAGAATGGACAAAAGATTTTGCAGAAAATTTCTAGACATGAATACCCAATTACCTAAATAATGACTAAATAATGAACCTTCAAAATTGTCCATCATTTATAGGTTTCTTCCTCTTACTTAAAAGGAATTTCAATTAAAGAAAAGCTTTGGTACTAACACAACATACAAATGCTTTCCTCACACTTTATCTGGGACGCAACCTTGAGATTAAATACAAAATCTGTTTTTAAAATACTGATAAATATTTTTATTAGAAATATTGTCATTTTTGGCAGATATCAGTGAATTAATTTCTTTGCAGAGAAAAGAACACCATTTGTATATGTAAACAGAGTCTGATAAAGGATTTATGGCCACAGAACTCATGAAGGGGAAAAAAGTATCTTGTAAGCCTGCGATCAGTTGGATTTGTGTCAGCCCTAAATTTATGATCTGCAGCTGTTAAATGTGTGATAGGAGCTTCATCTTCTAAAGCGTGGTGACAGTGTGAGCACATGGCTGAGAAAAAGGAAACAGTGCTTTCAGAGATGAAACGTGGGTGATTGCAATGCTTCACGCAGTACAAACCTTTTATTCTGTAAATCTTGCAAATGTATGTTTTAATGCTTTTTAAACTGTGGAAAGCAACTGGCACAGATTGCAAAATATCTGAGGTTGAACAAGAAGTCTGCTGGTCAATCTTTGTATAGGCAGTCTAATGTAAACAGTGCCAGGCTGGAATTCTTTTTCTGCATTTGAGAGCTCAAAGCTTTGATGGTACTGGAAAAAAAAAAAAAAAAAA
>VWZU01009054.1:3544503-3588736 GCA_013397095.1 Sterrhoptilus dennistouni
AAAAAAAAAAAAAAAAAAAAAAAAAAAAAAAAAAAGGCATGTCTTATAGCTTCTAAAATGTCTGAAATCTGAAAGAATGTAACATATGCAATTTTTTTAATATAAATATAGCTTCTAGTTTTACATGTGTCTATGCAAATATATACGTCTGTGTTTTAGATACCAAGATAGGCTTAATTTCTTGGAAAGATGGGTTATTGTTAGTATGGTTCTTGTATAAAATTTATATGTGCTATTATAGGTATATTACAGTATCTTTATTTCCTTTTTTAAAGAGACTTTTTATATGCCAGCCAGTGTACATTATAGCTAGAATAATGTTAGCATTAAAATGAAAAGTTTTCAGAAAATGGACTCTTAAAATTCAATTTTGATGCTACATACAGATTCAGAAAAGAAAGCAGAAGTCTTTTTTGTTTCTAATTTTGCATTGTGTGCTGTTAGCAGCCAACTCTGATAATGGTTTTTACGTGCAGCTTCTATGGAGTGCTCACATTCTGAGACTTTAATAAAGAAGTTTGCGTTACGTGACGGGTGGAGCGATTTTGGTGCTTGTTATGGATTGGTTATGTCTTAGAGAAGGGCAGTTCATTTCTGGAGTCAGTTCACAACTGTTTTAGCAGTAGAATTAACCGCTTATGTCATAGATTATAATTAGCTGTGTCTGTGTGCCAGAGCAACAGGATGGAATGCAAAACATAGCCAAACATGTGAACGAATTTTCTTCCAGTGATATTTGGCCAGACCTAAAATATCTTCCACTCCAGATCTGAAAGTAGTGGAAAAGTTAGACAATTCTCTCTTGGAAAGAGACTGGTTGTAGTTTATTTACAAGTCCGCATTGTTTCAAATCTGCAAGGTAAGTAACAATTTTTAAAATTTATTTTTAAATCTGTATTAAAACATGTTATCATGTTAACAAATGAATTCTCTTTGTTCTTTACTTGTTACATGGTTGTATTGAGCTTCCCCCCTGTCTAAGTTTCTGTGCAACATTTCAGACTGATTGTCCTTATCTAAGGATCATTTTGATACATATGTGATTTGATTTAGGGCCTAAATTATGTGTTCATTTTTAGCTACAATTATTATTTTAGATTCAGATAGTTTATTTATTTATACTTTGTTTTACAATTAAATGTATCATTAAGTTACATAGTCTAAACCTGCACTTCTGTAATATTAAGGAGCTAAATTAGAAATTTTAAGTTTAGTAACTTTTAAATCTTTTGCAGTATCATTTTACTGAACTTACATAAATATCTGATTTGCAGTAGTAAACCTCTGGTGGTTGTTGCTATAGCTTTCTCTCACTTTATTTATGACATACCAGAAGTTAAGTTTAGTCAATAATAGATCCGTGGTTCTGCTGAACACTTCTTTTTGGCTTGATTGTGTGATAAAAACCTCCCACCTGAGGAATTGTTACCAAAATTGTTTCTAACTTCTGTGAAGCATACTTGTATTAATATAGGGCATATAATTATGTGTGTACAGAACTCCTTTTGCAAGTTTGTAATCTCCGTGAATTTAAATACATTTTCTCTTGGATAGTTTCACTGCCTGAAAGAAAATTACCAGCTAGGTATCAGTGGATTACTGACTCATTATCAAATGATTTATTGGATGATACTTGGTGTCTCGCCACCAACAGGTGCTTGCACTGCATACTTAATCATGAATTTGAATAAGCACATAAGTTCCTAAAACAGGATATTGCCAAAGTGTAGGAATGTGATTTTAGTGCATCACCAGTCAGTTAGGCTCTTTTTACCAAGATATGGGTGTTTTTACTATATGTCTTAAATCTCCTCCTACTTGAGGAGAAGGTGAATCATGTCTTACAGTGTCTATCTGTCTCCATTTTCTGTGGAGAGGGTGTAGGTAAGTGTGGCTGATGTTGTCTGTGTTTGGAGAGACGAGTTTTGGCCTGCACAGCCACTTCCAAATGAGTAATCCATTTGAGTGAAGTATAGAAACTTTGTATCATAAAGTTCTGGAGATAGTTAAGATTTTGAAGTTTTGTTTGTGATACAGTCACAAATGATGCCACTTTGGCGGAGATGGATTTCTATTTATTTTCTGAATAAGGGTTTTATTAGATACACCCCTCCTTTCTATTATGTAATGAAAAAAAAATGGTCCTAGAATACCAAGGATAAGAACAACTACATGGAGTTAAGTTTAAAAAAAAGGATCTATATTAGGCCCAGCATTAGAGGGAGCCACTTAAAATCTCTTTTCCAAACCTTTATGCTTTTGTTAACAGCATGCCGCTCTTTCCTGGTTGAAAACTCAGTGGTTTAAAGCATGTTATATTTTGAGTTTTGTTCATTATCATAAGGCACATAAAGTCATGTGTACAAAGATCTTCTTGCTTGAATAGCCTCATGATATTTTTTTCCTTCCTGTGGAAAGTAATGCCTTGTTCATGAAATACAAATCCCAAGTCCTAACCTCTTACTGTTTTTAATTATTTTCATGACTTGGAATTAAGTAAGCTGGATTTCCTGTGGACTTATTTCTCAGAGTTGATTGTCTTAGATTGTCCTACATGTTTAATGAGCAGTGACTGAAATTTTTTGGTAACAGGACATTTACGAGGTCTTTTTCTCTCATGAGTTTTCTGATATTTTATAAGGTCCTCATGCCCATTGCAGTCCCTCAGAACAGACATAATCAGGGGTTTATTTTCTCTGTTATCTCATGTTAGAAAATTTGCAGGAATGTAGTATTTGAGGCATCTGCTTCTTTGTTGAATTTTGTTGAAATTGGCCAAGAAACTCAAAAGTTATTAATGGTAGGGAAAATGAATGGGAGACAGATGATTTAGACATTGACATAGGGTTTGGTTGCTTTTGTATTTATTAAACGAGGCTAAAAGCATCATGGCAGTTTGGATAACAGGTTAATTCAATATCCTGGCCAAATTTTCAGCTCGGGTAATAGTATTCTCACTATTTAGTTCATCTTAGCTTTGGCTACCTGGGCCAGTCATCTCATTAAATCTTTCTGTGTATCTGCCAAAAGTAGTTAAACAGCTGCTGCATTTCATGCCATGGTTGGTTATGTTTCTGTGGTGGATGAAGTCTGTATAAGACTCTGAAGAGAAATATAAACTAAAATACATAAATATTTTTTAAATGGAGTATGGTATGTACTGAAGTGTTGGATAATGCTGGTGGCAGCCATAAAACACATGCTTTTCAATAAGGTGTATGTTTGTTTGTGTTTGTGGATATGTATATCCTGAAAGTTGCCTGTAAGAATGACATATATATGTATTTTCAATAAAGGGGTGTGGAGATGGAATCATCTTGTAGTAATGAGTGTTAAAACTCTTCAGTTCCTCCTTTTTTATTTGCTGTGCTGTCAGAAATTTTAGTACGTTTGCTTCATCTTACCTTTTCCCAGTATTCCAAGTGCCAGATACTAAATTTAATACAAACATTTTCCATCCTTGCCTTATTAGTTGTGAATACTAGTGGCTTTCAGAAAAGGCTGACTGTGTAGAGTATGACAGCCTGTTTCATGTTAAAGTTTCACATAGGTCCTGCCTTCAATTTCCAAGCTGTTAGACGTTTCTGTGAGAAGCATGCAGACTCCTGATGCAAGTAGACATGACTGCAAAGTTCCACTGCACCCAATTTCCTCAGTTTTGAGGAAAAGGATTTTAAGTGAGAGGCAGTAATAATTACATAAGAAACATGTTCTGGTAACTCCAGACTGCTGAAAGAAAAATAAAATGGAAGAGTTTCTTAAAAAAAAAATGCTCTGGAATGAAGCTGAGTCTGTAGAGCCCACCTGTAGTAATGAACCCTAACCACAGAACAGGCTGCATTAGCAATGCTGGAGGTATCAAGCTCCTTCCAAAGGCCTCTTCCAGTCCAGCTTTGCTCTGGATTAGATGATCTCCAGAGCCCAACTTTTTCTAGGATTCTCAGAATTTGTTCAGATTTTCCTGACTATTCACTTTATTGTTAATATTAATTACCTGCTTGTTTTGTTTAGTCACCTAGCTGTCTTACTAGCTGGTCCAATCTTCAATGTTTCACAGTTCATGGAAGAGGAAATCACAATTTAATAAATATGTGAGATTGGTAGCTAGCAGTATTCTCAAGCCACCTAAAGTTGCTGTAGATTGAGAATTAACTGTAATATTTGACTTGGAAATACAAGGAAGGAAATAGATGGATTCAGAACTTGAAGCTAAAAAACTAACAGTATTACTTTACTATTAGCATTCCCTATGAGCTGAAAAGACATGGGAGGGTATTTGTTTGCCTGGCAGAAAAGGTTGCTGTTATTGATTGCCTGAGTGAAAGTTTTCACAGTAGGGATAATAAGATGATAAGACAGATTTCAATGTGTGGAGGAAGAAGAGGTTGATTTGAGTTTGGCCTGAGTGCAAAACAAGAAAGTGAGCATGGTGAACAATCCCAAAAGCCAGCAATGGTTGAGGCAGAGAAGGCAGTGTCAGATTTGTTCCCTCCACATTCATGTGACGTTGTCCTGATACACATTGTGCCATCACAGTGCACCCCAAGACTTCTGGCATATATTCTGGTGCTGTAAAAACTCATATTTGAGGGCTGACGTTGTCTAAATTTACCCAGAGGGTACCCAGAGCCAAGTTTTATGTAGTATGGATGGGTGTGGCATAGAATTTTATGGAGGTGGAGCCAAACCTTTTGTAGGGTGGGCAGCAATACCAAGATAAGACCTGGTAGTCCTGTGCTGCTCATGCTACTTTCAGGCTATTTTTCTAGTCTCAAATGCTCAGACAGACCTGATGTAGCCTTTATACCCAAAATACTTGCCTAATTTTCAGCCCTACTGTTTAGTATAAGAAAAGATACTTTATCTAGCCCCAACACATTTTTTTTCTTGTAAAATTCTACTTCTAGTTTCGATCTGTTATGGTGGATATTTCCTACTTAATGAGAATACTGATGACGTCTGCTGAAAACTGTTATCTTGCTTCAACACAGAACTGCATTACAAAATAGTTTATTCCATTCTGAATTATTTCATGAGTCATTTAATAATTGTTTGATGCATGTGTGAAGATAATACTTCCAAAAACATAAATTCAGTTCTTATATTGACAGAATTGTATAAGACTATTAATGTATTGTCATAACAGAGAAAAAAGCATTTCTAAGCTATATTTGATAAAACCACTGTATTTATTTGAGTTTCCTCCATTCTTTCTGAATTGAAAATTTTGTTGAAATTCTGTTAGTAACAACTTTCACAATCTATGAGAGTACTTGCTTTTTAAATATATGTTCTTATTTTATTAATTTTGTTTTTAGTTAAACATCTGTTGAGCTGATAGTATTGTGATTCACACTTGGTGATTTGTTTTAACTGATTTTAGTCACATCTATGGAAGAAAAAGCTGTATCCCTTTAGTCATATTGAAAACATCTGAAATACTGTTTAAATTGAGAACATTAATATTACTGTTTTCCTGTATCAGAAATCCTGAGGCACCTAGCAAAGAATGATTTTAACTCAAGAAACAATTCAAAGCTAGCACTCAAAAAATTATGTAGAAATAAGCTTCAATTTAGGATTGTTTAGTAAGCAAAGCGTATAAATGGCTAGAATGCAAAATAAAGAAAACAAAAGCAGTAGAAAGCAAAATTAATCTGTATTCCTTTGCATTATCAAAAGATTCCATCTTTTGGTAACTTTTTTTTTGCTTTCTTCAGCATGTCTAGGTACTTCCTCTTTCTCCCTGTATTTTACAATCTCCACTTCTACATCTCATATTCATTTCCTGAGAGTACTCACTATTTAACCTTTTTCTCTTATCCTCAAGTGTCTACTCACAGTATTTCACAGTAATTAAAATGGAGAGACTTTTTTACATATCTGATCTCATATTTTCTTAATTCACAGCTAAAAAGAAATAAAAACATTTTTAATACAATTTCCCCCTACTAAAAGAGATCTCCACCTTATGAGGGATGATTTTAAATTTCAGCTGAATTTATGCAGCATTTTCTTTAAATTGAAATAATATATTCTGAAGCTTTGAGGACACTCTGCTTATGTACACCAGAGGCTGACAAAAATCTCTGTTATTGTTATGTTGAACTAAAGCTTTTCTGAAAAGTGTTTACCTTCCAGAAATGTGTGTGACATTGTTCTTCACTGCCAAGTAGGGAGTCAAAATCTATCCTAGGCAGAGTTTAGTTACCCAGTTGGTAGAGAACAGTCCAAATCACTGCAAACCTGGACTAGGTGAACCTGTAGGCACTAAGATATAGCATCCTTTATCTTTATTTTGCCATTAGAAACTTGCGTATTTTTCCAGAATTTTAGTTTAGGAAAGCGTGATTTACAGCTCTTGGTTCTCTGATAGTATCTCAGGCTACAAAAACTGATTGATGGATCAAGCACTACTGTCCGAATCTGAGGAACAAAAAAGGTCTAACTGAAGTTTGAAAAGACAAATTATACTTGTGTTCTATGAATGTCTTTTCTTATGTATGCCTAAAGAATAACTTTAGAAACTTCAGACATACTTTCTGGAAAAGGTAATGTGCTTGTTATTTGATCCAAATAGGAATTGTTTTCCAGTTACTCAAATTGGAATCTTTAAAATGAAGAAAAAGAAATCCTAATTTCAGATTGTTCTATTTTATTTACATCAGTAAATCAGCTTTCAACTAAACTTAAGGATTTTAGTAGTACCTGCTAATTTCCATTTTGGATTAAATACTTTCTATGGAAAATTCTACTTCGAAGTACAAGAAGTATATGTTACGTCAAATAAGAGATTTTCCTTTTAGTTTATCTTGGAATGCCTATATACTTAACAGGTAATTTGGGTTTTGTTAATGGTTTTTACAGCTAACTGAAAGATCAGCTGTGTCTTTCTTACAGGTTTTAATCCAAGAAATGGTATACTGATCAAAACCAGTATTTATACACTTTTCCATGTTCTTAATTTTCTGTGTTTCTTACATTGCATTATTGCTTTGTTACAGTTGCTTAGAAAGAAACTTAGAGATGGTTGCTGCCTAAACAGTTGGAGTCAACATCACCAAAAAAGGCTTCTGCAGAACAAGTCTTTTGATGATGTCCTTATGTGTCTAATACACGTTTAAAATAATTGAGTTTTCCCGTCTGTAAGTAAAAGTGAGTAATAAAGTTGTTATGACCAGGATTGCAAAGCAACGGGAACACATCATTTTGTAGTCATTGACATTTAAAATTCAACAGAAAAGGGCAGAGGTTTAAAGTATGTAATGAGACACAGTATATGTAGGAATGCATTTTGCTTCCCCTGCTACTGAAAAGTGTATTTTGAATCTTTAGTTTAGCTACATGTGACTTGTCAAAACAGTTGTTACTTTCCAGATGTAAGGCAAATTATTCTATCATATTTTAAAAATATGCATGTGATGAATCACTTGAATTAGGGAGGGAAGACTTGAGGATTAATTTTCATCTCTCACTTCTACATATAGTTCTTTTCCTTCTACTGTGTATTTTTATTTCAATTAAAAAAAAAAAGAAAAAGAAAAAAAAAGAAGCCTCACAAAATAGCAGTATTCTGTGAAGTATATCACCATTTACTACATTAAATCAGTTTTCAAGGCTAAATAAGCTGCTTTTGGAGGTCTACAATCAACACAGGAAACCACCACAAAAGGGACTTATTTTGTGATTGTGCTGAAGTCTACTAAATGATCTGGAAGTATACTTCTCAAAAGGTAACAGCATTCTACCTGGAAGTAGCACTTTCATAAAAGCAGCAGCAGGAGAAAGAAAAAGAGGAAGAAGTTATGTCAATATGTATGTCTTTATGGACTTAAATAGAGCTATTTGCTTTGGCTCTCACCTCTGCCCAGCTCATGAAATACTTTTCCTGCAAACAACATTGAGGATAGGGTTAAAGGGCTTTTGCTAAAAGCTTTCTCAAAACATGACTTGCTTTAGGAACACTGTTTCTCTAAGATGCATTTTGGCCTTGCTGCTGGTAATCATTGTGGTATGACAGGAAAGTTCTTCTATCACACACGTAGAAAATAAAAATAAATTTTTTAGAAGTATTTTTAAACAGAAAAATATACAATTATTTTTAAAAAAGTATCTAAATTTATTCTCTGTCTGGTAAACATACATACAAGATTATGACAGCAGAGATTCTTTCATGATTTGCCTCCATCAGAGGGATTGCTTTAATTTTCTTCACATTTATTTGGAATTTCAAGTCTTTTGATGTGTTTTCAATTATCCTGATAAAGATTATTTTCCCATTCCTTCCCAAGTTACCTTTGCAATTCTGGTCACTGTGTCACACTTCTAAATGTGACAAATAACCAGACAAAGCATGACAAATGACAACAAAAATTTTAAAAAATTTATGCCTACAAGTGTTTTGAGATTTCTTGTGTTGTCTCCAGTAAAAGAAAATTGAAGGCCACAAAACAATTCTTATTTGCATTTAATGGCACTTAAGAAATGAAATTTTGTACACAGATTTTCCTAGTTTTTGCTGCAACTCAAATTTACAATCTACCAGATCCTATCTGCAAAGTTTAACTTCAGTGTGTGAGAAAGTAAAACTTTGTGGTTCTTTCTTTTCTTGTGATGATAAAGGAGGAATCAAAAGTAATTGAGAGCATCCAAGCTGTACAGTAACAATAACAGCAAAGTAACCTAATTTAGAACAACAATTTAAATGGCAATACAAAGACCATGGGATGTATCCATTTTGTCAGATACTCAAACTTCTTCTCTTAATGTCCACAACACCCAGAGACATGAAAGCCATTCTAAAGTAGCTAGAATTCTGTTTAATCACCTAGGCTAGGAGTAGTACTGCTGACCTAGTAAAAGTGTAAATGTGATGACTTAAGAGGAGTTCTTAGATGTTATTTCCAAATAAGTAGTACGCTAAGTAAGTACTCCTATTTATCAAATGTTTCACACTTGCAAGAAAAAAACCCCCACATTTTAAAATGTAATCTGTTTGTAAAAGCTATGTAAAATATTACTCTACAAATAGTTGCTCTCTATTGGTATTTCGTTCTGGTTGAATTTTCTTTCTTTTTTTTTNATTGAACTGACAGAATTCAACTTACTGTTGTTCACCTCAAAGTTGCTGCCCATCCCACACCCTGCTATCTTTTTTGACTTTGCAGTCAAATTTGAGTATGATAAAATAAAGGTCTTCAAGGTAATTAAGTGTTTTTTTGTATTTAGTTAAAATGTTGTGTGAGATAATGCCCTCATTAGAGGAAAACTCTGTCATAGTACATTCTGTTGGCATGTGAATAATATCTACTGGGTCAGAATACCCAGTTGAAGCTAGCTAGTACTGAGGTGTGTTATATTTGGCTCAGGAAATTTTTATAAAGTACATGAATAGAGCAAAAGTAACATGGTGACTGCATTGATGTGGGTACTTTATCAAACATACAAATCTGTACACAACTAGGCCTCATCAGTACTTCTGGTTATAGTATAAATTTTTAATTAAGCTTTCACTGTTTCTTTGCTGCTTTTAAAGGATTTTCAGACACAGTTGAAAGCAACAGCAAATATATACAGGTCCTGTACCCTCATGTCTTTTTACTTCCTCTGTCCATTGCTACTAACTTTAGTTTCATTTTTGCTTCTGATTTAAGTTGATGAGCATAAACTGGGCTTGGAGTTTGCCCTTTCTCAGTGCTCCTCCCAGATGAAACAGTGACCTCCCAATACAAATTCTGAATTTGTTTCAGAAAATTATTGCTATGTTCGTAAAAGTTGTCCTATGTGTTCAAGTACCATGTGTGACCTGCTTCATGATCAAAGGAAGTGAGGACCAGTCCCTCATGTCTTGTGGCTTTTTGTAACATCTAAGAATTCCTGTGTTGGGACATTCTGAGGTATCACAAGTCAACTTTGGTAGGTGTTAAATTAGCATTTAGACCATAGAGACAGAAACTCTGCTTTGTGATACTTCCTGAACGACTTTGTATGTACCTAGACATACGTGAATTGCTGTCTTGAGAGTGACTTTATTTTTTCTCCATGGATTTTAGCAAAAGGGCCAGAGAAGGTAGACTTGAATATCTTCCTCAACAGAAGAAGTGCAGAGTTGGAGAAATTCTAACAATCATTTACCATTGATGTTAAAAATTATTAAATACTGTGAATAATATTTTTGGTGATTGATGCCACACGTGTGTAACCTGATACTTTATAAGAGTATTTGGGCGTATGTTCATGCAGTCAGAAGTATTCATTCAGTTCTTTTGTGGGTTAGGGCTTTTTTTAATGGATTTGTATTTGTTCTTGAATATTAATACTATACGTTTAAGTACTGGATATACACTGAAGATTTATATGTTGAGTGCCTGAACTGAGATACCAAAAAGAAAATCATAAAGGAGTTCACGTCAATGTTCCCCACTGATAAGGTCTGGGAAATATCTCTATATACCTTTCCATTCTGGAAGATGGCTCTGAAGAAACGTCCCAAATGAGAAAAAAAAAATCATTAGAAAATATTTTGGGACAAATCAATAAAATTAATAAAAATTAATAGTAATGATTTTTCTGTCATCAGGACCAGATGTTACTTGTTCATGTTCAGAAGGCAAAAAGTTCTTCATGTGCCTTTCTGGTAAAAGAAGGAAGATAGCACCAGACATGGCTTCATCTTAATTTTCAGCCCCAAGAACTTCTGATATATTTAGGTATTGCTGACTGCTTGATTTTAGCTTTACTATCACAATATATCCCCACTGTCCATTCTTCCAAGAGCTTGAGTGAAGAGTAGAATAGTGATGAGAAACACACATAAATCTTCAAATATTATGCAATTCCTATTAATTTTTATATGCAAACAGGAAGAATTTTGTCATTGTCAGAGAATACCCCCAGGCAGATTATCCCTAACTTCATATTTTGAATAAACAAAAGAGCAGTAATTTCAGTTTAAGCCAAAATGTAACCTTTGTTGTGTTTAGAAATGGTTATAAAGGGATTGTAAAGGAAGAGTCACTTATGAATAAGTAAAATGTAGAATAAGCAAACAGAGACTATCAGATGTTTGCAAGCAATTGGGGAAGAATGTTTTAAGTTACAGCCATTGAACAGAATAATTTCGGATAAGCTTTGAACTTTTAAAGGTATTGTGGACATCTCCATAGTCCATTGTAATGCAATGTGAAAAACAGCTTTTCTTAAAGAACAAAGGCAATGTCCTAAACCCATGTATTTTCTGTAGCTGTCTCTCAAGTGCTGTAATTCTCTGGACTTGCCAATGATACTGTAAATCTAAGTGAAAGAAGTTTTTCTCTGGAGGACAGTAGAGAGTTTAATGTATAACTGAGAATACAAGAATACTTCTGTAGAGCAGTCCTGGAAATGAACAGCAGACTTACATGTCATTTTCTGTCCAGCAGTTTCTAGCAGGTCTGGATGTATTGCTTTTGCAGGCACAACAGTTTGGGGTGTAAAAATATGGTGCCAAGAGTAAAAATTTGAATTTCATTAAGTGTCTTCATTTGCCAGTCCTGGAATTTCTAGTACAAAATAGAAATATATCTCTAAAGACCACAATATGCTTTATCTTTGCTAGAAATTTCAAATCATTTACTATTTGGAGTTTTTAATAAAACATTTTATATTACCAATGAGGAATTATTCCATTTTATAGAAGCAATAAGTTTTTTGCAAGAAGAAGATTTGAAATTGTATAACACATGGCATTCTTGCTCTCCACAGAGGGATTTTATAATCTTAGTAATTTCCTCAAGTATTATTGACTTCCTTGGGTAGGTAGATACACAGCAAGATGTTGCTAAGTCTTGGTCTGAGTAAATACACAGTTTTAATTGTGATGTTTAACTTCTGATTTCAACTGACTTTTGTCTTGCCTGACTTAATTAAATGCATTATTAATTAGTAATAATAAAAGATTGGATGTCTGGGATAGATCACATAGGAAAACACAATTTATATACTGTAGTCTGTAGCCATCACATCCTTGTTTGGTATTTGATTTTGAGTATATGAAAATTTAAAAAATTCTATAATTTGATGTTTTATTCAGAATTTTGGTCACCAAGTTACTTGCTAATGACCTTCAGAATTCAATTCCAAACTTTTGCAGTAATTAACTATAACAAGGACTGAATGGAAAGGTTTTATCTGCACACAGTGTAATGTGCACATCTCTTCTGAATAAAGAAATAATTTAGCTGTCACTGAATGAAAGAACTAAAATGCTAGTGAACAAAAACCACTTGTGGTTGATTATAGCAAAAGTTCTCTAAATTTGACAGCCACCTTCTCTTCATTTCTCTCCTTGAAGTGTCAGATTATGCGTGGATTGCTTTGTAAAGCTTTATTGCTTGCAAGGAATGACAACCCCAAGGGAAACTTTCCACTCTCACCTGAAGAAAAGCCCTTTGACACCTGGAAGGTACAAATGATCAGAATAAGATAGGATGCAGTTTTAAGTAATTTTATAATTATTTCAAACTATCATTTTATAAATTAGAGTTGGAAAATGTATTAAATCCTGAAGACATCCCTGTGTGCTTAATTTTATTTTGTCCTTCTTAGTGAGAAAGCCCTTTATACAGGAGACTAGTAGCATGCAGTTCTTATTTTTCATAAAGACAGGATTTTTATTAAACTATGAGGAGACAAAGAGTGACTCTCTTAGCCTTTCCACAAGAACAAGATGGCTCTCAGCATTCCTTGCATATGAATATTTTCCTTTCTTCCACCTGTCTCAAGACAGGTGGTACAGATCTTATGCTAGTTGTTTAAAGACTTGCCCATACAAACACAGGCAGTTAAAGTTCATACCTAGCTTAGTTATAAACACTTTCTTAAATGCACAATTAAAGAAAAAGAAGGATCTAGGGAAATGAATCTACTCTGGTTTCTGCTTCAGAGAGAGAAACCTCACAGCCAGATGACTACAACAATTTCTGTTCTGATATTCCTGACAGTACATTATTTATCTGGTGTACTCTCAGTCCTTCATGGAAAAAATAAATCATGTTGAAGAGCAGCTGCTATGGGGGAAAAGTGTATTGGACTTCAGAGGGCAAAATTTATTTCCCAATTAGGTTCATTGAAGCAAATTGTTCACTATCACATTTTTATCCTCTACTCAAGGCCCATGAGATACCTTCTTCTCAAAGGGGTTGGAGAATAAAAACTGTTCTAGTAAGATGAGATTAGTTACCTGTTGCAGGTTTGACGTTTTAAAATGTCTTTGTGGTAATAAACCCTATTGAAAAACACTGAATGACATTCAACAGGACAAGACAGTGTTTTACACACTGAAACTATGAAAGTTCATCATACAAAGCACAGTAAGGAAGGAAACACTTAAACGATCTTGACACCATTAATGGGTCTCAGTCTTTAATTGTTAAGTGAAAACAATGGCTGTACAGAACTCTCTTTTCTCTCTTCTTAAAGGATTGTTTCTGAAATCTGTAATACTAATGAGATCTCCACAGGGTTTAAACAGTAACCTGACCTGCATCATCATTCAATCATTTCTACATCAGTTATTCTAAGTTTTTTGTGGTTTTGTTTGTCTACTAAGACAGAGTAAAATATATGTTGAAAAACCCAGAAAAGTAATAATTGTGAGATTTTAATTTTCCTATTGTGGTATTCAAGGTCACTAAGCTGTAATAGTGACTGAATTTCAGGGAGAAAAGGTTCACTTTTTTTTAATTAAAACAATTTCAGGCATTTTACATAAAAGATAGGTGATGTCTCCTACCACAAATTAGCTACTTCTTCAAATGCTCATAATGTAAAAATTTAAAATAATTTACAAAAAGGTCTCTGTGATATTTTTGTGTGGTCTTTTAATTCTGGTGGGAATAACACGAATTTTTTTTTCTTATCTGATTCATGTTTTTGGAATTTTTAAAGGTGGAAAGCAAATTAAATTGAAAGATAGAAAACAAGGTTTAAAATAATTTACTGTAAATGAGATTTAAGAGTAAACATATTAGACAAAGAATATTTATATATCATATTCTATTAATATTAATATGTTCTAATAGCAAGATGGCATATATTTATAATATTAATAATTATGACATTAATATTTATATATTCTTGTTCTGTCAGTGACTGCCTTTCAGCTCTACTTAAAATGTGCGAAGCTGTTGATTGTGACCGTGTCATAGTTATTATGCAAATGTGCAGTGCAGGGTATGCAAACAGTTAACTAGGCCATATAAATTTCTTTACTCGTTTCCACAAATTACGCTTCAGGTTTCCACAAATTATACTCTTTTCAGCTGATGACACTAGTTTACAATTCAAACTGTAATATGCTATATAACACAAAAATTTCAACAAAGCAAGGTTGGGCAAGATTAAATACAGTATGATGGAAGGGCTGAAAGTAATTACAAAATTTTCACCTAATCATAAGAGTTTGATTTTTCCCTGCCTCTCTGTTTTTGTCCTGCGAGCTTTTCCATATGAATTCCAAATGTTTCTCATATTTTTCTCTGAAGAACAGGATTGCCTCAACTGTCTTTCATCTTTCAGGAAAATACTCGAACAGCACATCTTTCCTCTTGGTTAATCTTTGGACTGCTTCTGTGTTCACAAAGAAAAAAATGTGCGTGCCTGAATGCACTGAAGTGTTAAGTCTTGGTGTAGTTCTGATGTTCATACTGTAATGATACCCATCTAGCCCAGTACAACATACTCAAAAAATGAACATAATATTCCATGAAGGTACTGTATTCAGGTCATAAAAGTAATTCTCACTTGCCTCAGCTGACAGGTTATTTAATTTCAGTTTACAGTTTGTATACAATGGCACAAGAATTTCGTTTAAGAGGATGAAATGGTCTTTTCACTGTACTGTTTTTGTTTAGCGCTATCACCTCTTTCATGCCCCCACATACTGCGAATTTTCTTGCATGTGAATGAATATACTTCATGTAAGAATGTGTCGTGGTTTAGGAATGGTGTTCTCCAATTCAGTATTCCTATTAAAACCATGCCACCACTTGCTCCCCCTCCCCTCCAATTGGCAGCACAAAAGGCAAGGATCATGGGTTGTGATAAGAACAGTTTGCTGGAAACAGCAATGAGATAAGAAAACAAACAGTAACAGCAAAAGTATTAACAAGACAAGATATAGCACAAAGAAATGACTTGCACAGAAAGCCTGCAACAATAAAAAAATACCATTCAGTTCTTCTCAAACATGTTTTCTTCCACTGAAATGAATGTCCTTTTTCTCAGAAGCCAGAGTCTCTTCTCCCCCACCCTGGCAATGGCCTGCTGGGGTATTGAAAATCATCAGCATCCTGTACACACTTCTTCCACAATGTCTCCTTCCAGCTGTGTCATGGCCAAAACCAGAACAAGAGGGAAGAGTAGATGTGCTGATGATTGTTCTTGAAGAACATGCATAGGACAAGCACCAGTGATGCAAATTTCATTGTGAAACCTCACCAGTTTTTCTGAACTCTGATTTGAAAAGATTTTATTGAATGCTAAGCTTTTTGTCTCTTTGCTGAAAATATAAAGTGCTAATAATTACATAATTAGTAGTGGAATTATATCTTGTTCTTAGTATTAACCAACTAAGTAGTTCTGTATTTAAATTATGTTTCCTAATTGTATGTTATTATCAGTTGCTTTATGACAAGATGACAAAGCACTTGAGTAACAGTTCTGAACTATGTATAAAGAGGAGTTTTATTTACATGAAAATAACAGCAATTTATGAACAAAACCAATGAAAACATATTTTTACATATTGAAATATACTGAGATTACTTATTTTAATTGAATTAGTATTCCATCTTCAGTATTTCCTACAGGTAAGTCATTCATGAAAGTGGTACAAATTACATGCTTTTACTCAGGCTTGCTTTTCTAAGCAGGCCAAAGGGTAAGTTTCCAAATTGTTTTTTTAAAAACATAGCTATCTTAAGCGAGTATTTCAGAGCTGTCAGAATAGCTTTTTGAACTTGATGCCTGAATTAACCTCATTCCAACAGTAACATTAGTGATAGACAGTTTTTCAATGTCTTTCATTAATCAGTATTAATATAGAAATCTCCTGGACCTCAGAATCACTCAAATGACAGAGACCAGTTTCTAAGTCTTGCATGGAAAAAGGTGCACTAGAGCTGGGGAAATGTTCTGTCATGGTTTTATATTTTTAGAGGACAATTATGTGTGAAGAACATACAGGTTTTTTATGGGCAGCTCATATGTATTGCTACAGGCATGAACACATGCAACACATACGATGTCTGAACATACAGGAAATCTCATGAGGTCAAAAAGATGCAATGTTTCTGGTTGTTCATGAGTTTGATCTATCATTTAAAATCTGTGAAAAGTCTTTTGGCAGCTAATTAGTTTAAATCAGCAAAGAGGTAGGAAGTAATTGGATTTAAATGGATCCCAGTAAAATAGATGATGTCAATTAGAAAATTCTTCTAAATAACAAACTATTGTGATAGAGCTCGATCTGGTGAATTATGGCCAAATCTACAAAAATCCATAAGAAATGTGCTGATTGTGTTGGCCCTTGAGTAGGAACACCAAGAAATTCCACTTCCAATTAAGTAGTTTATTTGTACTAGTGTGTTTATTGTGCTACTGCTGCCCTGATGCAAAGAAGATGTTTTCATGGCCCATTTGAAAGATGTAAGAATTTTCATTCTGAAACTCAATAGCCATTTTTTCTGCACTGTAGATTGTCTGTATTTCTTACTCTTAGTCACTGTGTGCTGCTTCCTTGTAAAATAATACAAAGATAGCGTTTACCAAAGTCACTGTGCACTCTGCAGGTTTCTTGCTTCTCCAACTAATTTGTGTAGATCCAAGTGTCTAAGTCACCACTTCCTTCTTGGTGCCTGTTTAGAATGCTCCTACACAACCAGTTTCATGGTTATTCCATTTACAAATCGCATTTCTCATCATAGTACTAAATACCTGTTTTTCTTCCTCTGTGAGTCTATCTTGAATCTTCACAGACTTCACAACACAACTACGAGGTCTGCCTATCTAAGGCTTTCCTTTCAGCATACCTTTGTAAAACATACCAGACTTATAAAAAGATTTCTCTCTGACTTTTCCAGACAGGTCTGAGATTATTTTCCTATATGATTTCAGCTTATCAATAATACACAAGTCAGTAATATGGAAAGTTGTTTCTCCCAAAAAAACCAGTCCAACACTATCAGTTCTGAAAGGATTTCCGCTGTAATATGTAATAGTAGAACACTAATTCTCTTTAAAATCATGAAATATTATGTTAGGGAGAAAAACTAAATCCTTCTCAAAGCATTTAGTTGTCTAGGCCAGTACTGCCTATTTACTATGACCAAAGCAATTTTTGGCAGTATTAATAATGTTCAGAAACAACAGAACTGTTTTCTGTCAGGAAAAAATAATTCATGCAGGGTACAATGCTGTGCTGGGAGATGTCCCCTGTGGAATTTCTGAAGGGCTGAAAACAATCACAAAACCCACAGGCTTTTTTTGCTGAAATGCATAATGGATTTTGACCTCACCTCATTAAACAGCAGTACATAATAAATTATGTATAAAACCCTCAGCTCACAAAATAAACATTTTTCAACAGGGTGAAAATGGAACAGAGAAGAACAGGAATCAGAAAAATCCTATCCTGTTAAATTACATGCTTTTGGAAATCATTCTGGTTGAAATGTCTACAACATATCAGCATACACATATGAGAAAGTCATCCCAGGCTCTCTCTCTTCTGATGGATGTCTAAAATTGACATCTAACATAAGTCAGATGAATAATTCCCAGCAGGGAGACCTATCTCCATCAGCCATAAAAGGAGTCCAGGTTGACTGGCTCAGATATTCAGGGCTAAATTGATCATATCTAATGTTATGAGATGAATTCCAACCTCAGAGACCACTGTAATGAGGCTGCATAAGAACATGAAGATGTGACAATTAATTAACTCTTTGGTCTCTACTGCAAAACTTACCTTGCAGGTGTAGGGAACAGCAACACAAGGAACAGGCATGGCAGTCTGCCTTGGGAAGGGGGCGTAGAAGGGATGCAAACAAATTCACATGTGAGTACTCACCACACAGAAACCAGCAACACCCTGACTGCTCACCCTTGTCCAGGAGGATCAGAAGGGATCCTTTCACCCCCACCACCCCTGCAAGTGGCACAGGTTATACAGGATAACCTCAGAGTCCCAGCCATGCCCCTCCTGGCTACTGCAAATATTAACCATATCCTAGCCAGAACCAGGACATAGTTGGACTACTCATGGGCAAGAGCTGCACAGCTTATTTCTTGGAGTTTGTCTCTGGTTCTTACCAGATAAGAGTTACTGCATTCTGTGCTGTAAGTTATGTGTTAAGAACAAATCTGTGTGGAAGTAAGGGTAAAAGTTTGTCTAAGTATCTTATAGAACCCGTTGTTTGTATAAATGTCCCAATATCTCATGGCAGCACATGGTAACAGAGAGTCCAGATAAGGGGCAACATTTGTCTAAGTGATATGGTTTACTATGCAATAACTAGAAAACAGAAAAAAAATTATCAACTTAAATTTAAACAGCATTCTGTAGTCAGTACTATGTGCTTGAGTAACACACAAAACTGAAATATATAATCTGGTATTTTTAAACAAACATAGTTCATGTGGGAAATATTAAGTAATGTCTTGTAAATCTTGTAAATGTTTTGCACTGATATTAAGACAAGTTATTTCAGAATCTATAACTCGTCAGTAATAAATTGTTATACTATTTTCAACAATGAAAATATATTTATATACAGTCTATGAACAACTGAGACTGATAGCAGAAAAAACATATTATGCTTACATAATGTCTGTAAGCAAAGTTACATTTTGAACTGCCAATTACTTGGTCTAATTTTTGAATATAAATAAACAAGAAATTATTTTTTTTTTTTGTAGAAGTGCAGAAATAAGATGACTACTGCGTGTATACAAGGGCTGATGCATGGGTTTCTGTTCAATTATAAACCAATATGGCATTCCCTGTCTTGCTAGGAAGCTACAGGAACAAAATACGATATCTTTCTAAAGATGAGGGTTAGAGCTGAGAGCCACAAGCATGTTACAGACACAGGATGGCTCTGCAGGAAACTTGAACAGAGGCAAGGATGTCATTTGATCATGTTTTGAAAGCTGTGTGACCAGAGCATAGTGATCTCATTGATAGGAGCAAATTCAGAATTGAGAGTAGACCTTGTGTGAAACTTTCTGAAGGCACTCTCATTTGAGAGCATTATATTATATGAAAGTGGACCACGTTTTGGATGTAAGATGCCTCTGGACATACCTGGCTCATTGGAAGGGCTTGAATTAACAATACCTATTTTGTTTCTGACATCCATGATTGGGTTGGGATTTTTTTGCTTTATCTCATTGCAAATGAGAAAGATATTGCCCTCTGTTGTTCTTTATAAGTAGCTTCAGCTGCTGAGTTTTTATTCTTTTGGCCAGGATTGCACGCTTTAATGAATGGTTTGAATTGTTGGTGATCTCTGTGCTGTAAAAGTGGAAGTTAGGGAATATTCTCATGTTTTAAGGAAGTGCAACCTTGTAAGATTCCTTTAAATTCAAATTATGCTTATTTAAGAACTATAGTATGAGGTGAAGTTGTTTAAACCCAGTAGGCGATGTTTTTAATGTTGATATCTCTTTAAATGTGAATAGCTGATTAATTGAGAAATCATTATTTCCTTTACATCATGAAGAATAATTTCATTTCTTTACATACATATTCTGAAACCTAATATATATTAGGATTCCAACTGATACATACTTGTGAGCTGTGGTTTATTATATGATCACATGAAATAGTTTATATGGAAGAATTAGAGTATTATGACAAATGGGACAGAAGGTTTTGCCATTCTTTATGGGATGAAATAAGTTTAAGCCTCCTGAAAGCAGCAGTTAATGCAGTTTGTGTATTAAAACATCACTTTGCGTGTATCAAAAACTAAGATGTAAGTTGAACGAGGCATGATGAAAATGCTTTCCAGGTAAAACTTCATAAGAGTTTCTGGTTCCTAGCCATTACAATATATCTTCATATTTTCCTTGGAGTTTTGTATAAATATTGTCACGTAAATTAAGCAACTCAGCAGTTCCTTTTCTCTTTTTCCTTTACATAGCAGATGGTACGTGAACAATACACGACAACGACACCAGGCACGAGCCTAGAGAGGCCGAAGAATGAATATATCTACAAAATTGGAATTTATGGCTGGAGAAAGCGTTGTCTCTACCTGTTTGTTCTCCTCCTGCTTATCATCCTAGTTGTGAATTTTTCTTTGACAATATGGATTCTGAAAGTGATGTGGTTTTCCCCAGTAAGTGTCTTCTTCAATTTTCCATTGTTGTCTTCTTCTCCCTGCCTCACCGCTTTACTTATTTTGTATGTACACCAGCTTCTCTGTAGGTGATGAATGGTTCTTTTTTCTTTCTTCTCAACTGTGCTGTGCACTTTGGTTGAAAGCATGTTAGAAAAATGTATTTTTGAATGTACTTCCTCGTATGTAATTTCTGCATTAATAATAATTTTTGAAATGCTGAGGTTGGTCGTTCTTTAGATTGCAGTGAATTCTAACCCTTCTAAGAGAATATATTTCACTGTTGTCTCATAGTCTCTGTTTAGTTGATATTTTATAAATGTGTTTACTGTAATTTTATCTCATACAGAATTCCTTAGTTAAAATATTGCAGACAGTTGCTGGTTTTTAGCTTCCTTCTCCTCTTTATCAG
Organism: Sterrhoptilus dennistouni; assembly: GCA_013397095.1. Lineage (NCBI taxonomy): Eukaryota > Metazoa > Chordata > Aves > Passeriformes > Zosteropidae > Sterrhoptilus > Sterrhoptilus dennistouni. The sequence goes on from VWZU01009054.1 coordinate 3,565,300, forward strand.
CATCTAAAATGTATCAATTTATTTGCCCAATTAAGTACAGCTTGGAGGGAATTATCACTACTCAGTGCTTGTGGCTAAGCAGCTATATAATTCAGAAGTAAATATAATAACTTTCCACTGTCATATATATTTTATTATTTATAATGTAATTTTGCATATAGTAGATTAAAGGGTAAGTTTCAGAAGTCTGGAAGGTACAGCTTTAGTCAGAATGCAATAAAATGCATCAGTGAATATTGAAGCTAAGCTGATTTGCTCCTAACATGCATTTGTGATACACAGATGATTTGAATAGACTTGTTAGAAGAAAAACTCTAATAATAAATTTCTACAGCTCTGCCCTGGCTACTGAAGAAAGTTTGTATTATCTATTATTATTACACCTCTGTTACTAAGTGAAGATCACTTTATCTTAATATAAGTATTTCTATACTCACTAGAAAGAAAGTATATTAATTTTAAGTCCTACTTACTAATACAGTTTTTAGTGCTTGAATTCCTGTGAAGGGTCTTCCCCTACATTAATTCTTTACAGCACTGTTACTGTCATACAGATTACAGTGCCAAACATCTTAGATCACATATAATTTTTCTCCTGTGCAGCTCACATGCAAGATGTGCTTTTAGCGCCTGCATGTCATAAATCACAGAGAACATGAAAAACGAATAATTGTTTTCTGTGTGGCTCAGGGTTCCATTTTTAAGGAGTTTTAAAAAATATTTTATGTTGATTTGATTTCTACATATGAGCCTGGGTATTTCTTCTCTGACACAAGTGAGGACTAAAAAAATAATATTAGAATGTCTATCTACTTGTAGTTCCTGTTTGGAAAGCACCAAGTGCCTTGATCTGCTGAGAGACAATGTCCTGCTTTTGCAACAAGAGCAATGGAGTAACAGCTCTAGCAGTGCTGGTTTACATCCTTTCACAGCGTGGGCTGTGAATGCTGCAATTACAAGGAATTTCCTAATTCTGTGTTAAAGAATCTGTGTGCCTGACAAACCTTGGATAGTGACTTAACTGTAATGCCTTCATTAATTTGGGATAATTTTGAGGAAATACTGAAATTCAGATAAATATCAACTGTAAATACATCTGTGCAAAGTGCACATGTATATCACAATCCTCAGCAAAAGTACGTGTGACATCATTAAAAACAGAGAACTTTTTTTACTGGGTTTTGTTTTAATAGACTACATCTCTCAAGACAAGAAGTAGCTCTGAGGATACCAGAAATATCACCCAGAGAATCACAGAGAAGCACCACTAGCCACTGAGTCTAAGAAAGACGTTCAGTGCATGTTCAAAATCTGGAAGTATAATTGAAGCATCACAGTCCTTTCCTGTGTTTATTGAAACACCAGTTGTGGAGAATTAGTGTAACAGTCATAAGAAATTACCAATAATACCATAAAATCCTTTGCATGATGGAATTAAGCATTTCTGCCTCCAAGTATTTGGTTTACTGTTTGAAAATAGAGGTATCAATATAGTGTGAGAATTAGATTTTTATGATTCACGAGTTCCAAGTATTTGCTGTTTAGCAAATGAGTTGATTCATGTATATCACACTTACCCAATTAAGCATTCCTATGATTGGAAATAGTTTAAAAGTAATTTTGAAATATTATCCTATGCAATTATCAGTTATTTGGCAAATATTAATCTGTCAACTGTGATAACACTTATATTTGTTAGTTGTATTCTAGCTATTTTATGTAGAGATTATAAGACTTACTAGGTTTAATACCCATGATAAATATTGTATTTTTAGCTAATACTTTAAAAACATTTGATTTGGTAAAAATCATTAAGATCACTCTTAAAAATATCACTCTTAATATTTAAATATTGATAGCTAATAAGAATATTAACAGCTTTTTTTCTCTGTAAAATAATACAAGAAACAAGTTGTAAACTCACTAAGGTTGATAAACACATTTAGAAATAAACATTGCAAACATTTTAAAATATGTTTTTCTAGTAGAGAGTTTATGCTGAAGGAAAACTTTAAACATAACATGACTGCAGTATATAATTTTATTAGGAAAACAGTTTTTCAGTAATAGGGGCATTGGTGCTTTAGCGACTGATTGACATGGTTCTGTAGCACAGCCCTTTCATAAGCCCACTCAGAGCTGACAGACTGGTTCTTTAGACATCAAAGTTTCTTTTGTTGTATAAAAAGTGTTCTCTTTTTCTATAAAGCATTCTTGACTCTTTCATTAAGTAATAATTTTCAGTATACAAAAATCACATGCTATGTCTATTCAAACATCCAGATTAAAATAATAATGAAATTATGAACAGAGCTTGAAGAAGCTCTGGCATTGAATTAATCCATGCACACATGTCCTGCCTTAACCCCCATAAAACCAGACAGTGTGATAAATACTAGCAAAGAAGCTAAACTGATAAAGGAGAACATGAACCAGACATAGATACGCTGCAAGATGAATAGGTTTTGATCTTGTAAGAATTTGGAATGATGAAAGACACAAACTTTTCTAAGCTCTATTGTTTGAGAGGCCTTTGGCATCAAATGTAGATGACTAAATTGAACGGAATTTCATTGTTTCATTTCATTTCATTTCATAAAAGCTAGACTAAAAGAGAACAACCTGAACAGAGAATATATCCCTTTTCTCATGGGGCCCAAATTAAAAAACATATGGGCATCTCCAAATTGTGCACATTAATTCAAAGGTATCAGCCGTGTCTCATTCTTTTTTTTCCTTTTCTCTCTTGGAGTTCAGAGGGACAAGGTCTCACGTTTTTTTGTGGGGATGAGCAAAGAAACCTGTGAATTCATTATATTCAGGTGTTTCAGAGAAGATGCTCAAATAATTATACCTTGAGCTTGGTGAATGAGGTGAAATATATTAATTTGAAAACCACCATTATTTTTGTACTAAAATCAGTTTGAAAAAAGGTTCATTTTTTTCCCGTGGACTACATATCACATTTTGCATGTAATGGAAATTTCAGATTGTGTTTTTAACATAATGAGGCTCTGTGAGCTCTAAAGAGGACTACTAGTTTTAAGAGCTAAGTTTTAAAAAGTTTTAAAAAGCTAAGAATCTTAAGGGATTGAGGACTGCAAGGATGTCAGAAGTCCTGTGAACAATTCTGAAAGATCCAGTAGGTCTGAAAGAGGAAAACTTTGAGGTCTCTGATATCTGCTGAAAGACAAGTGTGGCAGGATGGAAGCAGTGAAAATTTCTTGAGGGTGTCAGCAACAACTTCTGAAGAGGACAATTATACTCAGGCACTGAAGATGGAGGGAATTACTGAAAGAAATATAGAAATATGAAACTAGGATTGTAATGAATTAAGAAAGCAAAATTTTAATTGAAAATCAGTTAACACTTTCTGACAGTGAGACTTCATAGACTGTGTAATAGCATGCCTTATTAAATTGGAGATGCTCAATCATTTGGAACACCTAAAATCAGAGCAGACAGCAATGAAAATGTACAGTAAAGAACACTTACAGCAAGAGTTCTCCTTCACTAAAGACATCTATTAGTGAGCTTGTACAGCCTTTCCATGCATTTAGTGATTAAGAGTAGGTGCTCCACGGAATAAATTGCCATTTTGAGAATGTTGCATTACCTTAATACTCAAATGAAATAAATTATTGAATTTTGCACAAATTCTCACCCAAATTTCCATGTTAGAGCATGAACATTCCATAGTTTCTCTTCTGAATAATCCTAAATAGCTGAATTTTGCAACTTTTCTATTAAGTTAAATACAATTTGCCTCCAATCAGGCTACAGTTGTTCTCATTTTCTCTATCAGACAAATATTTAAATATTTTATGCAAAGCGTAATAATTGAATAGAAAGAGACTGAGATACTGCAGAAAGCTGTTGCCAAAGACTTTCCAGTAGTGATATGTATTTTCATTTAAATGTATTTTCTTAAAGCATTTGATTATTCTGAATTATAATTTGAATCAAATCATGGGTATGTAAAAGGGTGTGGAGGAACACTTGTTTTAAGTGTACTGTTGTAATAATTTATAATATTAATAAAGAGTTATAAAAAATCTGAGTACATACAGTGGGATTAGAGTGTACCTGCAAGTTTAATAACTGGATTTAAGAAAACCCTTTTCACAATCTTTACAAATAAAAGGAAAATATTTAGTTCCATTTCTTTAGCTAAGTTGCACAATTACAAATGTTAATATAATAAAATTAACTACCCAACTTATAAAAACCTAATTCCTGAATAAATACATACAGCAGTGGGAGTAGCAGTCTAATTCTTCGTAGTCTGTTTTTTTAACATGAGAGATGTAATGCCAGATGTAGTGGCATTTTTTAATATCTGTGCAGTACAGAACCAAAGACAGAATTTGGTCCTTGCCAAAAAAGGAAATGAAGCTAAAACTGAATCTGTTTTGAGAATATATCCTTTCCTCTTGAGTAACACCTGTTTTAATTAATACTTTAAGTAAGGAAGCTGGTTATTCTGTATATGAGGACAAAGATAAAAGAGGACCTGAAAATATCTTGAAGGTATGCATCTTAAATATGAGTCCTATTTTATGAAAAAAATGTTATAAAAATAAGCAAATATCAGTTGATAATTTGCATAATTCATACCTGCTTTCTTACAAATCTTTTGAATTCCTAGTGGCCATCAACTTTTCTCAGTCTCAAAATATTACCTACCACTTTTCAGTCTGGTCTGCAAATGGTGGTTTGGTTTGTATTCAGCCCTAAGCCAGGTGAGACCAACTTCTCTAGCAGGAGTGCTTGCTGTTGCTGAGGGCTCTGATTTGACCAATGTCTTTGGCTGAAATGACTCCACTGTCATCTAAGCAGATGAGTCAGATAACCTCGGTCTGAGCCCAGCAAATAGAGTCCTTGCAACTGAAAATGAGATGAGGCATCAGTAATGTTATTATACCAAGCACGTACTTAGCTCCAAAATTGATATTGTAAGTCAAACAGAAAGTTTCATCAGATTCATTACCAGTACTGTTTTGCTGATTCCTCTTTAACAATCTCTACCCACAGTCCTATTATCTCAATGAAACAGTACACTTGTTTGCAAAGCAAGTTCTCTAAGTAGTAATTGCTGCAAGAAGTACTGCAGTGCAAGCTGGATCTATAAAGCCATTAATTGAAATCGCTTTGGGGCACAACAAGTGATGTCTTGGTCTGAACTTGCCAAGGTCTTCCCCTCATCTGGCCTAGGAGGAGGATGTAAGGATCTTACAAGAAAGAAAAGGATTTAACTGAGTGGAAATGCTGCATCCTTTCTGCTCTGAAGTTAATACCATTACTGATTTCGTTCGGCCACTACAGCATGTGTGGACTTTTAATATATACAAAGGTTGAATATTCAGGGAGCAGATACTGCAAATCAAACATGCTTTTAACTTCTGAGACAGAAGCTACTTAATTTGAATTGAATGTGTGTTAAAACTAATGTTGGAATCAACTTCGAGAATTTTTTTGGTGTAACCATGCTAACATTTGGGCCAGTCTGTCTTTCCAGTTTTTGCTCTCTCCCCTGAAGGAGAAAATGCACATCTTCCCTTTGCAGCTATTAGCTGATACACAGACCAGAAGTACAATTTCTGTTATTCAGAGGAGTCTGAGGACTGCATTTGAGTCTAATGCTGAAAAGGTGCAGAAACAGTGATGATGTGATAGGATATAGTATGACATGATATGGAGAGTGACCAAATACAGTGGCCAAAGGGTATCAGTTTCAGTTTTGGTAGGAAAAGCTGTAGTTATTGATTGAATTTAGGTGACTAGAAATACTCATTTTTAAACTGAAGGAATGTTCCTCATGCTTCATGGTCATTTCCAAGGGCCACATCCCTACAGAAGCAGACCTACATTGTCGTATTCATGGGACATAAATCCCAAATAAATCACCTGATGCTGTTTTGCTTCCATATGCCATAGACAGCATGAGGCTGTCACTGTGAGAGCAACTCGCTCTGAGTGCAAGAGCTGTAGAGCTGCATCTGCTTATTTTCCACTCCTAGTAGTCTGGAGTGTGTATTAAGAGTCGTAAGAGAATGATGACGTCTCCAAGATGGTCCTCCCATCCAGATGTTCCACAACACAATGCATCTTACCTAGGATTCTGCAGTAGCTAGATGTCAAATGTCTTTTAGTCTAGGATTTCTCAATCAAGGAGTCTTTTGATGAGATTTTGTGAGGATTCAGAGACTGAATTTTTTTGGTAGAAGGTTTTGTCTCTGTTTCTCCAAGCACTTACCTGCTTGGGAGCATTTTCAAATTATGAAAAAATGCTTCTACTGCAGTTGAAGACATCCTGTTGCTGCAGTTAGAATAAGTCAAGCAGTTCTGAAATGAAAACTGGTCACACCTTTGTGAACACTAATGCTAAGTTACATCTTTGGTGCATAAGTTTGGCAGCTGCCAGCAGTTTCCACGCTAGTCAACTCCTTGCGGCAATGAAACCTGATTGCTGTCTACAGAGAAGCCATTTCATCCTTCTCTGCTGTACAGCTGTGTCCCTGCCTTGCTGAAGGCTTAGGGTAATTACAAAATGTGAGTCTCAGCTGTATCTGTAGGTACAACAGTGTGTTACAGCTCAGGGCCAGCACACTCAAGCAGTGACAGTCACCAGCATCAGGATAACCAGAATCCAGACTTATCATACATCTCCTATGTTTGATTAAGCACTTTTTTTTTTCCCCACCCTAAGCAATAACTTGTTATACAACTGCATCAAAGTCCACATCTGATACTGGATCCCTTTCTTCAAATCAGTAGAAATATTTTATTCAATTATTTGGATAGGAACAGAAAGCATCAGGTTGGTTCACCTCTAAGGAAGCTGCAGTACTCAGTAAATAGGAATTGGTAATGTGAGAAGCAGGGTGGTTGTTGAGAGAACATTATGTGTAACTATTATGCTTTGTCTTTTCATGGAACTGAGCACTGGATCTCAGCACATTGGGGTGGGTGGTTGTTCTAAATCCCTCTCTTTTATATTCCATGTAACTTTAATTTGCCAGTTATAAAAGGGGCATAATAGAGTTCCCGTATCTCACTGTACTGCATAACTCAGTACTTTTACAATCTTAAGGTGCTCAAATATCGTGGTACTAAGAACATAATAATTGTTTGCAGTCACAAAGGCAATAGAAGTGAGGATCATTATATAAAATCCACGTTTTTATTATTTGTGTGGATGTTACAAAGTGTATGTTAGTTCTCACAGATAGTCATTTATGCACGTAACCCCAATCTAAATTTCCCTGGGTTTGCACTTCCCGAGTGATCAGTGAGATGGATAATGAGGCTCTAAGGCAAATATGTGAGAATGTGAGCTTTGTGTCAATGATTAAATTAAATATCTGATGAAGAAAATATGGCATACTGGAGGACATACTTGTATGAAGTACTCCTGAGGGATATGACTGGATTTACTGAAAAAATAGGAACTTTTAGATAAGTTAAAAGTGCCGAGTTTTATAATGTGACATCCTATTCTGTATGTTAAAGTAATTTCTTTGTCTATATAGCATTTTCACAATAATCATTGCTGGGAAACCTAAGTCCATTAGAAAGAGGGTGCTGAGTAATGAGTAAATTGCAGAAATTTTTTTCCACATCATTTTTTTTTTCTCCCTCTACTAAAAATTTCTTCCTGCCAAAGCCAGGACAGAGATTGGCACCCAGAAGTTTTTTTTATTTTCCCCATTCTGCTTCAGAGCAAAAACTAATTGCTACTTCTTCCTCTGCCTTCTTAAATTTCAGATTGGTCAATGTCGTTTTTTTGTACTTATTCTATAATATACAAGTTATTTAGTTCTTCATATTCCATAAAAATATGCAAACTCTGTTTAATCCTGATAGCTAATAATAACCTGAGAGCAAATAATCAGACCCTAAATTTGGTTAATGAAAGAGATATTTGTTGGTGGCATTTCTTTAGAGTATCCTGATATTTCACATCAGACTTTTCGAAAGTGTTTGTCTTAAAGCCTGTGTTTCTTTGTAATGTTGTAGTGTTGCAGGTTAGAAAAAACTGTCCATAGTCTTCACTAAAAAAACATATTTCAACACAGTCGGTGCTGGCTAGAAATTGTCATTATAAAAGCTTGTCATAGGTATTATTTTAGTTTTGCCCTATGGGACATATCACTATATACTGGGTACTTTTTAAAAGCTTTGCAATGGTTTAGAATTTGGAAACTATATCTGTTTTCACTGAGAAAAATCAGTACATTATATATTTCAAAGCAGTAAAATATTTGACCCTAAAAAACAGATTCCATAAATAGCTGTTCTAAAATCCTCTTTCCTGAAGCAAATCTTGCTGAGGTAGAATTGTGGTTATACTCTCCAGTGGAGTGAATAAATTTCTTACCTTATGGAATTTAAGCAAAACTTGTTGCTGTCTTTGTCTCCTTTCAGGCCTGCTAAAAATAGCTATGATTTTCCATTAAATGTTGGTTTGATACGTTATTTAGCATTCCATATATTCATGTATAATCTGATTAGTCAGAACATATATTTGAAGGCAATTACCATCTCTTCAATTATAACTTTTATGAGTTGCAAGCATAATTCGTTAGATGAAGAATTCATTGATGTATAATTGGTGGCCTGTTATGTATCTCTTCTGCTTCCATGGAGAATTACTGGAAAACTGTTTGGAGTGAAAATACTTCTTTTGGGTTTATTGTTTTTTATTTAGCCCTTCCATCTGCTCCTTGTAGTTTGCAGCAGTTGTCTTGAAATATTTTTATAAGCCAAGCTGGAAAGCTACTTGCCTTTTTTTTTTTTTTTTTGGCAAGTTTTCTGTTTTCTGTCACTCTTCACTCTTTCTGTCAGGGAAAGGGGTGAATCCTTTGCAAATTAGCTAAACACCTGTGAAATACTTTGCAGCTGAAGCCTGCAAACCCTCAGATGTACTTACTGAAGTAATTCCTCACTCATTTTTCACATTATCAATTCTATGATAATGATGAAAGTAAGTAAAAAGAAAGGAGATATTAGCTGGAACAAGTAATTGGGCTGAAAGCAGGAGGGAATGACAAAAAAAGGATGAGAAACTGAGAAGCAGGTGATAGAGTAAAAAGTACATGAGAATGAGATATAGAGCTTTGACCTACAATTAAATGCAAAAACCTAAACCAATGAATTAAAACTTAATTAAAAATAAGTAATTGCTGAAAATGAAAGCAAATTAAAATCCCTCTTTGCCTGTTCTGTAGGCTTATGTTATTGAAAGAACCCTGACATGTTAATGTAAGGTTTTTTATGTGAATTCTCGTATGTACAAGTTTATTGTTCATTAGATTTTAAGAAGGCAGGTACAAGAGCTGTTTCAGCACAGCCAATACACTTATTTTTAATTTAATGACTATAAAACTGTATTTTCACTCTGCTTCCTAACCCCTGCCCCCCTCTACCCCCCCAAAAAAAGAAAAGCAAACATCATGTTTAATAACTTCATGAAACCTGCAATTTCTCACAGGAAATTACTCCTGGGAAAAAAAAAAAAAGGAATTCTCAAAATTTTATATGCATTACTATTTGTATATTTATCAGTAGACTCTAGGCAGGCAGCTCTGAAAACGTTTATTTTATGAAAAGAGCACAAAATAAATACAGAAACAATAGTAAATTGTGCATAATTCTCACATCTTCTCCTCAGACCGGAATGGGACACCTGCGTGTTACAAAAGAAGGCCTTCGACTGGAAGGGGAATCTGAATTCTTATTCCCTCTTTATGCCAAAGAAATCCATTCAAGAGTGGTAAGTGGGTAATCTTGCAGTAATGGTAAATTAGGTGAATGTACTTCAGAATAATTGAACTTTCCATGATTTCTGTCATGTAAAAAACAAACAAACAAACAAAAATTATATATGTATGTACATGTATATCTGTTTACACGTATTTCTGCACACTTTACAAGGTCAGTGTTATGACCTTTACAAGGTCAGCTTTGTCAGAATTAACATTTATCTCTTAGGCATGTGTTAAGCAGCACATACAGGAATTATAATTGTTATCGTATGTAAGTAATGCTAAAACTTGAGGAGTGTATAGAAAAGTTTACATTATTTTTACTGAGATTATTTTTTAATATAGGCTTCCCTAGGAAATCGCTTGTTTTGTTTATTCATCCACTACGGAATAGTTCCAGTATCTCTAAAATTAGTGGATCCCAATGGAAAAGTTACAGTTTGTCTAAAATATATAGGTTTTTTCTCTTCAAGGACAATGCCGTGAAATGTCTGGCATGTTTATATATTTATGTATATAAAATTTACAAGTCTAAATGGAAAGACTTAGTGTTTAATCTAGTTTACCTAGACAGAAAAGTTTATTGTTGTTATTACTGGTGAGGTAAAAAAGTAATACTTGGTCAAATATTTATCAAAAGTATTTACTTTAAAATGTCACTGAGACTGGGAAAGGTATGGAACTTGTGCTTTTAGAAAAAGGAAGAGAGAATCTGATTTGAATTTTAATTATCATGGGGCACTCTGAAACTTACTCCAGTGAATTTTTCGTAGAGAGATGTCTGCTTCTGGCCAATATAATAAATATTTTTCAGAACTATTGTCCATAATCCAACATCTCACAAAATAAAGTTTTATGCTTTGTAAATATTATCAACCAATGGGACATTTCATTGAATAAAGTACTATTTAGTGACAGTAAAAGCCAAAGATGGCTCTTTCATGTCTTCACACATGTAATTGAGAAGAAATAGTCAGCCATGAGACTTTTCTGAACCTAGGAAAAAAGTTAGTGTTTATATTACTATAACAAGAGAAAATGTAAATAAATTTATCAAAATGATGTTGTTAATGTGCTTGACTACTAAAATTTAAGCAATGCCAACGCATTTTATGTATATTGAGCTTTTCTTTTCCTCTCTTTCTGCAACAAGTATTTCCAGTTTCAAGGACAGCTCTTAATTAAGACAGTGAAATTCCATTACTATATCTATATTTCCATTTAGCTTCTTATGCTGTATTCTTTTCTGCCTCACAGGCAGTGAGAAAACCATTTATGTGCTTTGGTGAATTTCCCTTGAGGTTGTTTATCCAGTAAGACATGTAACTTTTTAAGACCAGCGCAGCTAATGTTTAAGAACTCCCTCTGGTCCCAAAGATCATTATGCAGTGTTAAGCTACCATTTCTGCTCTTTTAATATTCCTTTCAGCTCTTAATACATTTAGTACAATATAGGAAAAAGAGGTGTGGCAGCATCTAATATAAACTTAGCTGTCCAATGACCCGTCATGATCATTAGTACCATGCATTAATTGGAGCCTTCAGGCTGCTGCTTCTCTCTGCCTACTGACAATTCATCAGAGGTTTTTTGTTTGTATCCTTGCTTTTTTAAATATTTATACTCTCTAAAGGCTTAATTGCCTGCAGCTTGGTCTCCTGAGTTGCCATTTATGTGTTTATTCTCAGAGCATTACTTATTTGTTAAGCTTTCTTTTTCTAAGTTTGTCTTGGAGCACCAGGGCCCTCTCAGCAGCTTTCTTCCTTGCCTTAATAGTTTTATCCTTGCACTTTCCTAAGAGATTTTCTCACCTAATGAGGTCTCCAAAGTACTAAGAAAATATGTAGCAGAAAATCTACTTGCTGTGCATTGTCTCTGGAGCCTGTTACAAGTTTATGCCTTCATTATGAATCCAACGCAGAACTGTGGGCATGACCATTGCACCTTTGCTAAAACATCTTCGCGGAAAGATAAAAGACAATAATTTTTAAATATGTTACTAGATTTTAATCAGTCAAAACAACATACGTGGCAGCAGCAGGTCTAGAGCACAGTTTATTCACATTTTCATTTGATATCACAAATTACTAATTTTTTTTTTAAATCAACTAGTGGCAATCAAATAAATGTAATAAAGATGCCCAGATTTGTGGATCATTTAGCAGATTTACTTAAATGTACAATATTTGTCCAATCCGCAATACTTTGTTGACCTTTCTTTTTCCCCTTCATATTAACTTACTACCATTAATGTTCATTCTAACACATGGCTTACTTTTTTCCTAAGATTTTTCATTATTTTTGTTACTTCTGTGAGCTTTTGTGTTTTCCTGATATAATTTACAAAGTGTGATTCATTTATTTTGCTCACTTAATGACTTGTTTTGAGAGAGCCTTTTCACCTACTTGTAAGATACCATTTGTTTTCTTTAAAAAAAATGTGTAAGTTTGCATCCAAATCGTGTGTTTCTTCCATTTTATTACTTTTTAATCAGGTTTGTGGTTCTGTTAATAAATATGTGTTTGCAGTAAAATTCATCACATAAAAGGTGTTTAAAACTCTCAGGTTGTCTCATACTCTAAGCATTAAATTGAGATGAGAACGTGCCTTGGGGTTATTTTCAGGGGTTAGCCCTGTAAGGTACTGCGTAGTCTCTGGTGAATCTAGAAAAATAACTAGAAGCCATAGCTGTAAAAGAGGTTGATCTTTTAATAATATTCCAGTAGTTAGAAAGTCATTTATTTAGGAATGGCTATCTCCACTGAGATCACAAGCAGGCAGCTTGCTGATATCCACTTCATATCATGTATTCCTTGATACTTTGGCAACTGAGATCTGTGTCTTATCACTCGCTGTTTCTTGTGCTTTAGACATAAAGTAGGCTTGAGTATGAAAGCAATTGTACTGCAGAAAACTTCCTCCCCTTTATTTGAACTCTGCCAGTGTATTTACAGTTTGCTGATCCAGATGAGTGTGATAAGATTTTGTGTCCCCAGATAATTTTCTGATCATTAATGTCAAGTAAAGACAGTGGCCACTATGATTACCCTGAAAATCACCTGTACTATCATCTGTTAAAGTCAGCATTGATCTAGTCAGCCTGCTACTCACTGTTGCAGCTTCCTTGCCTGGAGAGTCAGTGCCAGGTGCCAAAATTAGGCCACAGTCTACAGACTACATGGACCATTGAGGAAGCAGAATGCACATGCATGTTTCTCAGAGAGTTAATACAGCAGTATGAATTCTCAAAGTGGAGTGCTCACATTCAATTAAATGTCTGTCTTCTAGGAGTCTTGGTTATGTACTGAAAGTACATAAAGTACTGAATCTAGTACTAAAGCATTTTTTACAAAAGATAAGATGTTAGCAGCCGTGTTCATTGGTCCAGTAACACAGATTTTGTTCACCTGATGTATTCGTTTTAATTTTTTTTTACTTTAAATCTGTTATAGCTGTAGTACTCAGAAATATCAGCCCACATTATTTGATGACATCTGTGAATTGTTTTGTAGCTGCAAAGACCTTTCAGTGACTCAGTTGCTATTGACACTAGACTAAATTTTGAAAATTGCTCTCAATTCTAATTGTTCTGTTCAACATACTTTTTTCTTTATATATACTTCAGGACTCATCACTGCTTCTGCAGTCTACTCACAATGTGACTGTGAATGCTCGCAATTCAAATGGGGAAGTCACAGGCAGATTAAATGTGGGTAAGTCTGAGTGATTATCCCTTGTCCACTGCTTTGAAAATATTGTAATGAAAATTTGTATAGAGATTTGAGAATATAAAGCACTAAACACTTGATTATTTATTATTGTTATGGTCATATTTGAATAGTCCATCTGCCACTCAGTGAAAAGCAGCAGTATATTTTCAATTTCTCAGTTAAGCATTAATTCTTTAAATATTTGAAGCACTGTACCTTTTGCAGAGACTTTTCTTGCATAACTCTGGTCTTTATTGCAGAGTTATGCAAGAAAGGTCTCTGCAAAAGTTACCCCTTTTTCCTTGTGTAAATATCTATTGGTAGTTGCACATCAGTTTCTGGGAAAATCAACAAGAAAACAGAGTTAGAGTCTCTCTTTATTTCCTAGTATTCCAGAAAATAATACATTTAAGCAGACATCCTAAAAAATTCAAGTTCAAAACTCTGGCATTTATATATTTTACTATCTATGGTAGCACTAAAATACATTGGTTTATTCAGTGAAATCAATAGATCAAGACATATGTAAGTGAGAAATCTTGGCAGAAAAAATAAGCAGACCTTACTCTTTAAATCATATTTTAATGCATGAATGGCAACAATATGTGTGAGCTATGATAAATTTTTTCTTAGCTTTGTTACTATTTTTCAACCTTTATTTGACATTGGAGAAAAATGTAACAATTTGTTAACTCATTTCTTACAAGGTCCTCAAGCAGCAAAGCATAAATTCGTGCTTATTTAACTGTAGCCCGACCTGATATGTTTAAGTAGTTTACTAAGTTGTGACCCAGCAGAGCATTGATGAGCACTTTTTCCATGCTGTTGAGACTGTGTAACTTCTGTGACAACTCCTGTTTGAAGAGTTACCATTTCTATTCTTAGAAGGTCTTGCAATCTTCACTGTTTTGAAACTATTTTCAAACAAAAGGAAAAAAAATATATAAAGGAGCCTGGTTTTCCTCTTAGAAATGTATAATTATACAATTAATTACAATCCAGCCTTTAAATGTTTTCAAATTCCCTTTTTTTAATTCAGTCATAAAGATCTGAATGACTTGTCTTGAGAAAATATCCCTAAATATTTATCAAAAGGAGTGTGATAAATAGGTGTGTGGCATATTTACTTTATATGCACAAGCCTTTACTAATGAGTTAATATCTTCTACAATTGCCAACATGCTGGAATTATGTCTTAAAACTCTAGTCATTTTATAAATAGGACTTGTTGCAGTTGTGAAGGAATCATATAAATAAGCTTGGAATTGTTCCAGAGATGACAATATAATGTAGCATCTCTCATAAGATTATAACAAAAATACCTTTTAACTCATGGAAATTTGGATTCAAATGATCTGTTAAAATAATGTATTAAGTTACTAGGAATGATTTAAATACCCAGTCTTCAACAGAATTAATTCACAAGAGAGATGTGAAACAAATCTTTACTTGAGTTTCTGTGAAATTCCCCCTATGAAGATAACAGGCACATATTATGCATTCTCTCATGAATCACAGATGTACTAAAAACACCTGAAATGTGAGCAAGTTCCAACATGATCACTCTCATTTTAAAGCTTCTACATGCCCCTCAGTTCCTCTGCATGAAATATCACTCGGAGGAGTCGTCTGGACATTGATTTTTAAAACTAAATGCTGTAGATGTTGAGTTTTGTATTGGGACCCATAATTACACTGCTTTCAGAAGCCTCATAAATGCAAATACTTTAAAAACTCCTTGCCAGGAAAAATAATACTTTCAAAATAATAGGGATCATAATTTTAAAAAAAAAATCGTTCTTTACTCTTTTTTGACTTCAGCCCCTGGATGACAAAAATACCATTTTGTTTTAATTTCTTTTTACAAATAAACAAACAAGAACAAAACCACAAGGCATAAAAGGAAATAAGAGCTTTATTTAAGGGAAGTGATTACTTTATTAATATTTCTAGGAGAAATGGGATTGAAAGATGTTGGCCAACAGAGAGCAAGGAAGGAGTCTAAGCAAGGTATAGTTCTGGGAATGTACGGGTTTGATAGTTATGTGGAATTAAAAAAGTTGTGGAGAGATCAGCTTAAAGGCAAGACAACAATGTGTACAGAACAGATGGTAAATTTTTTCATTAGAATAGCACCTCTCCTTAAAATCATGCATAAGATTCAGGTATCATTTGGCTTGCTTATCAACTTTCAAAATTGAAATATCTAAAACTTTCTTTGGTAATCCAAGAAAGTTTCTAATTATGATCTCAAAGATTCCTGTTCTAAACCACTTAAAAGCTTTGTTCAATCCTTGAACAAAAGAACAATGCAGCAGTTTTGATTTATATCCTGAGCAATAATAAATCAACTTCATGCAAAAAACTCGGCAAACTTTTTCAATAATGAGTGGTGATAAATACGTTGTGTATAAAAGAAAAGATTATATAGCCAATTATCCAATCATTAAGAGCAACACTGGTATCAAACATGAAAAGATGTTTTACCTAAGTAAATATAGGCTTCTATGTACACCTTATCAGCTGATGAAAATGATACAGTCAGCTTTTTGCAGTTGTGTTCCCATCGTGGATAAGTCGATGAAGAGCAGCATGTTTCTGACTGTCACTGCTGAAAAGTAGGACCAGATTTTTAAGATATCTGTCTTTCAAGGATCATGTAAGGAAGTTTCAATCTACAGAAAAGCCTAAATGCTCCTTGTAATATGCTTTTTTCAGGAGAAAATAAAAAAAAATTTAAAAAAGCTAAAAAAAAAAGAAAAAAGGAGGTTTCCAAAGTCATGAAAAGTCTGTGAGAACAGATTCCAGTAGAATGGATTGCTAATCCTTGTCCTAGTTCAATTTTTTACACCAAGGAATAGTAGCATCAGAAGCTTCAGGTCAGGGGTTCAGTTTAAAGTGTTTACAGCTTTTAGGAATTTATTTAGATAGTTGGATTATGAAGCTGTTCTGCATTGTTAAGCATGAAATCAGCTTCACTCAGAAAGCATGGGAATATGGTGAGATTCAAAATGGCTTATGCAGTATGAAAAGAGAATTACAGTCAAAATTCTGCTTAGAGACCGTTTTCATGTCTATAACATTAATCTGAACAGCTGTTACAATGAGAGTATTTGTGCTATCTCTTTTTTCGGACTGAATCAACATTCCAAGGAAACAGATCAGTGTCAGTACCACATACATTGCTTTAGCAATAATAATTGCCATTTAGAAAACTGCTGCTTTCCAAAGTCAAATCATGTATGGTTTTCTTATCAGCATTTTAATATTTCATTTTCAAGTGATGGTATTTTTTCATAAGAGACGTAAGAGGAAGAAAACAAGTGTTTTCACAGGGAAAACCCTGAAGCCGGTTTCATAAAGTTAATGACATTGTAAAATCATTTAGCTTTTCCTTCTTTATTTATCCCAGAAGTCTTTCATTAAAAACTCCATTTTTTGTCCAAATAAATTCTTTCTTATCTGTAAGATAAAATGCAGAACATATTTTTTTGAGATCTTTGTCTGCAAGAAGGTGATCATTTGCACAACGTTAAATGCTCTCCAGCTGGGCAATAAGAAAGGGAGATACAATATAGGAGCAATTAATAGAAAGATGAATCTGAAAATTCACTGAAGTATTTTTGAGGTGATTAAGTCTTCCTATGATCAAGAATTTACAGTAATTCTTCCAGGGGGATTAGAGTAGGAATGTTTACTTCCTAAAGAATAAATTTTAGCTATTTTATAAAATTTTAGCTATCAGTGAATCTGATCATATCAAGACATACATGCTAGTTTATTTAAAAGTAAAATTTGGTTAGATAGGAGAGAATCACAGGTGAGTGCTAAAACATCCTACAGACTTTTTAACCAATTCTCCTTAAGAGGATATCCATTAAATGCACATGCTTTTTAAGATGCATTAAATGCAAATACTTTTAGTCTTTTGTGAGACCATTGTGTATTTAAATGTATATCGTGTTGAAAAAAATTAAAACAAATTGCAGAATACAGTAAGAAGTAGTCAATTTAAGTGAGAGCTAGCTAAGCAAATCAAACTGTAGTTTAATATTTAGACTCAAATGAAAAGTATCCTCGTCTGAAAAAAATACCATGGATGATCTATGCACCATGTAGAGTAAGGTGCTTACCATAGCAAGATATGCACACCCTGTCCCCAAATATGATAATCTTTATGAAGAAAAACACAATGATATTCACACGTAGACAGACTGACTTAAGTCAGAATTAAAACATCCTCTAGGAGTTAATCAGTTATTTATTGTGACGGTGGAGGGGCACTGGAACAGGATGCTCAGAGAAACTGTAGCTGCCCCATCCCTGGAAGTGTTCAATACCAGGCTTGGATGGAGCTTTGAGAAACCTGATCTAGTGGAAGATGCCCCTTCCCGTTTCAGGGAGTTGAAACTACACATTCTTTAAAGTCCCTTCCAACCCAGACCATTCTATGAGTCTATGATAATGTGCATTGCTGACTTGTTAAATATGAGAGCATCACATTAAGAGGAATTTTAACCTGGCCCAGGGAACTTGAATCCTATGCTGTCACTTTTCTTCTCACTGAGTCTAGAAGAGGACATAAGTCTACAGAGTTTGGCTCTGAAAAAAACCCACTAATATTCAGGAAACCATTTTTTATTTGGAAAATAACCATTTGGGGAAAACATTTCTCTCATCAGAGAGCAATTACTTAACTGAGTAGCTTCATTGTCTCTTTATTCCAATGGGAGGAAATAATTCAAAATAAGGGGAAAAGGGGAATTATTAAAGGTTTTATAACTTTCTCAACTTTAACAATTTCATTAAATTTGCAATCCCAAATATATTTTGGTTTCAGTGGTACAGTAATCATTAACATATATAATTGGGTGGTAATTAGAAGGTAATCATCACTGCTAAAGGTGAGGATAGTTCCTACACCAAAAAAGATTGAATTTTTGGCATTGGTTAATGCTAAGATGAATTTGTAAATGTTAGCTTAAAGTAGCTGAAATTTACTAAGACTATAATCTAAGGTAGAATTTGGATAATTAAGTATGTCTAAAATCCTAGTTGCTTCAAATGCCACAGTGGTTTCAAACCCTGATGGCAGCTACTGCCCAAAAAAGGAGCCACAGCCCTATCTTTGTGCAGCAGGTCTGCAGAAGACGCCCCACATCCTGATGGACAGCTTGAACATGTAGCTGCAGTGTAGCCTTGTGGCAATGAGCACTAAGAGCACACTGGGCTGCATCATCCCTCACCTGGGAGGCTGCAGCTGCAATACTGTGGAGCCCTCTGGTATGACAGAGCTGTGAGTCAGTGGAGGAGGCACCCCAGGGAGCTGTTTAGATGGCCAGGGAGTGGAAGCACAGAAAGTATAAGAGTCTGAAGAGGTTGTGTTTGTTTAACCTGCAAAAAAAAGAAAACTTAAGGAGAGCTTCTAACTTACCCCTGATACTAGGAGGGCTAGAGACAAAATAAGTCATAGAATCATTAAGGTTGAAAAAGACTTCCAAGGTCAAGTCCAGCCTTTGACCAAATACCACCATGACAACTAAAGTATATCACAAAGTGCCACATCTAATAATTTTTGAACACTTTTGCACCCATTTCCCTGTTCCAGGGTTTAACCACTCTTTTAGAGGAGAAACTTTTCCTAATATTAAAGCTGAACGTTGGTTGAGGTCGTTTCCCCCTATCCAATCACTAGCATGAATCCAGATTCAGGGTGCACAGCAAGAGGGCAAAAGGCAATGGTCATGGGTTGCAGAGATGCAAAATGCAGCTGGATAGAAGGGGCAAGGAGAATTACCACTGTTAGAATGGTTAACTGTGGGAACAGATTGCTCAGGGAGGCTGCTAAATCGTACTCTTCCTCAGAGGTATTAAAATTTCACCTGGACAAGACCCTAAGCACCTTTATCTAACTTCCAACCAAGCTGATGCTGATGTGGTTAGGAGGTAGGACTTACAGCCAGAGGACCTCTGGCTTGCATTCTTCTGTGACTCCATCTTGCCCAGTCTTCAGCTGACATGCTGTAAGAGTTCCCATTGCTACAGACCCCATGTCAGACTTTCTAGTCTGATACTCTAGGACATCTGAAATAAGCTGAAGGCCAGGCAGAGAACACAAAAGAATTTATAATGGTACTAGACAGTGATATTGTGAACTGACTTATGCTGCATCTGTTCAGCTGATCCTCTCACACTGTCCTCTGCCCAGATCCAGTAGATATGCTTAGAATACTGGTGAAACAAAGTGCAGGAGTTGACCTTATGAAAGTACACTCATGCTTTCTTTTTTTTTTTAAAAAAAAAGAGGAAAAAGGGATGAAGACTATCCATTATACAGATGATAAAAGTAGTTAAAGTACTCACTTAGGAATGAGAAACTCAGATCAGCTATCCTCTCTGCATACAGGGTTTCAAATTATCATGTCTCATCTCCTTTAGTATTTTCCTTTTCACCTTATCTGTCTGAGGACTGTGTGTTTCAGCTTTTTCTGTTGAAGTTTATCGTGCAACAAAATTTGGATTCATTAAGCCTGTGAGAAAAGGTGACCAATTTTTTAAGATCTCTAGGCTTGTGTTCAATCACAGATAACAACAAAGTATAAATAGTGGTGACAGTAAAGCATTCTTACTTTGATCTGAGAGGACATAATTATTTCATCCATTGCATAAAAAGAGAACTGGGAGAAAAAGGAAACAGGAGCAGCAAGTGTTCTATTAATGTATTGGAGTTGTTGTTCAAAGCTGTGAAAGATGTATGATAAAATGTGTATGTGCAATGTGCGGCATATTGTCTGTAATAATGCCTTTGTTCTAATGAAATACCATACCATTCCATATGAAAATATAACTGATTTTATGTTTCTGAAAGTAAGGACTTTATATTTATTGGTATTACATTCTATCACTCATGGAATGAGAACTGAATCTGTAGGAGTATTACATTTTTATTACACTTTTAATGAGATCTTATTTTAAGGAAGATGCTTTAGTTTAATAAAAATTAACTAAAAAAGAAAATTGCATAGGAATACCAAAGAGCACTCAGGATTTTGGTTTATAACCAATACTTCAATGATTCTAGGTGGTAGGAGAAGAGCAAAGCATACAGAGTAGCTGACAGCCATAGGTTAATTGGAAATGGCAGATAAGAAAAGAGAGTAAGAAAATGAGAGATAGGAAATTACTTAATGATAGAAGTAAATCCAGTGTTGGAAAGCCTTTTCTTCTGAAAGACCTAAAGACACTAAAAATATTTAGTATTTGGCAGAACTAACTATTTGAAGAGTCTGCCTGCTGGTAGCGTGTAGGCAGACTCTTCAAATTTCAGACTCCTCAAATTTCATTTGCATTAAGCATTTGTAGGTATTTATTTTATGACAGGCTCTTCTGTTTTTGACAGAAGATCCTTTGCTGTCTGATACACCTATATTTGTATTTGCCTGGAATTCAAAGGCTGTGCAGCAGTAGAAGGCAGTTTATTGAAATGCTTTTCAACTGAAATGGAGTCACTAAACAAAAGAGCTTCCTTCCCTGGAAAATCTCTAGGGAAGTAAAGAGTGAGGAGTACATATGAAAACAGTAACTGTTTAGCAGTATGTTAGTTTCTTTTTGGAAAAAAAAAAAAAGTTCATCATTTAAAGCACATCCTCAGTGTCAAGAGGTATGTGATGTGAAGATCACTTACAAAGTCTGCTTCAGGGCTGCACATTAAAGGAGGAAACACACAGAAACAATGGGCAATACGATGGTCAATAATCAACCTGATTAGCAAGAATAACCCATTGGCCTGGAAATTCGTGTGACGCATCTGGCAGCAAGCAGAAAACAAATGCTGTCTATAACCTGCATTCAGTCAGGTTACATTTTTAATCGTAGGATTTTATCAGCAAATGTGATTATATGGTGTTAGTTGTCTTACATGTACTTAATATACCAGGGTGGTAAACAAAATACAATTAGGAGATTACACTTTCAGATACTGAGTTTGGCTGCTGTTTCTGAGTTGAAAATTAATCTCACTGGGATTATGATACAATTAGTGTTGTTGCAATACAGCTAGTTTATGTGTATTGTGGAATATTATTAAGAGAAATTAATGACTACTTTTAATTACATAAACTTATTCCCATTTATGTAAAAGCCTACTATTTTCTTTTTGAAACTCTGAGATGTCTCATCTCTAGCATGAATAAAACATACGCTTGGATTTTATTTACTCCAGCATTCCCTCTCAAGATTTAAAATACATCAATTATTATCCATACCATTGTCTGATAATGAAGATTATCTATAGTACAATCCTTGTCTCACATTAGTGGGGCAGTTGTGTTGGGAAAACTGTGGACCTAAAGATTCTTGTTAAAGATTTATTCAAATGTGCAAGGTCCAGGACCAAACAGTCTGAATGCAAATCCAGCATGGGCAAGGCCGTAAGTTGGAGTTTCAAAGTTAAAGTACCTTTGGAACATATAAAAATGTTCAGTGAGTGCTCTCACAGTGCCTGCAGAGTTTTTCCTTAATTAAGCTAGCTTTGAAAATCATGGGGTTGGATGAATGGGAAGGATGAGGGACCAGCCCTTGCAGCACAGGTAAAGTTGATGACATCCATTTTACTCAGGCCTTTGATTTGTTTGAATACACAAGGATCTAGCTACAATACATAAATGGCCAGTTCATTTTTGGTGTTGGGCACAAATAGGAACAGTCAGTCACTGAACTATAAAATGGCTTGGATTGGAAGGGACCTCAAATAAACATTTAACCAAGATGCCCTAGGAAACCATTGAAAGGGATTCATCCCTGCCTTACTTACCCAGAACTGTTTCTTTTGCTGTAAATTTTTTTTAAAAAAATACTGTTTAAGGCCTTTCACTTACAAAGATATTTTCTGACCTCACTTTTTGCAACATTCCTCTCAGAAATAAAGTCATAGGCTTCAGAATAGCTTCAGCAAAAAGCCAAATTGGGATCCATAAGGCTGTGCTTGGGTGCACATGTGCAGCAGTGCATAACAATGCAGAGCTCAGTTCACTATCCTGACCATTTAAAGGTAGAATCAGTATTGGGTTTTATACCTTAAAATTGTTGCCCTAGTTTAGGACATTATGGCTCCTCTAACTCCTTCTGTGCTTAGTGGGAAGTTAAAATGAATACTTTGCATCTGAGGCTCCACAATTTGTATGGAGCCCCATGGTGTGCTTCTCTCATACCAGCTACCAACAAGATTTTGTAACATACCTGAATGTATTTCATAGCAGTATCAATCATCTGTCACCTAATGCCCCTTTAACATAAGATCTAAAAAGAAAAAAAAAATCCTATTTCTTTTGAGAATTATTTCCTGGAATATATTTAACATTTATGGGAACAGACATGGAAAAACAGGTTCTTAATGGGAAGGAAGCAGTTCAGTGCGTCTCAGTCCTATGGATAGTCTGTGAAATACATTTATTAAAAATTGCTGAAAAGGACTGTTAACTGCTTTGACCATTCTTTATAATTTCAATTCTGAATATAGATTTATGATGACAACTCTATGTAACAGATATTCAGGTTCAATGTGGTGTGAATTTTAATTGATCACGTTGTTAGAAGTGGGAATATTAAGGGTTTGATTTCTATCTGCTTACCAAGCCAGTACTGTATAACAGGATTTTAGTGAATTTAGGATCTGGAAGCACAAACTCTCTTGCTCATATTATTTTCATTTTTGGAGTACCACAATCAGTTGCAAATATTCTCATAGCTTCTTGAAACCCTTAAGAACATGATCAGTAACAGTTAGATATATGGAGCCAAACTGACATCTGTTATGAAGAGCTGAGGTCCTGCTCTTACATGGGATGTTTGTAATTTTAAAATATTTGAGCCTCCCTAAAGAAACGGGATGATGCTGCAAAAACTTTGATAATTTGATTTTGCTTAAAAAAAAAAAAAAAAAAAAAAAAAAAAAAAAAAAAAT
>VWZU01009054.1:3588744-3651249 GCA_013397095.1 Sterrhoptilus dennistouni
AAGAAAACATAGATTCATTCTGATCAAAGCAGTTTCAACACCAAGAACAGGAATATTTGTCTGGATCACTTTATGTGGGGTTTTCTAGATGTCCTGGAAACCCAACTATAAAGGAAGACTCCAGAAATGGTTTTGAACAACAAATTAGGGCATGTAAATAGACTTAGCCAATTTCAGAACTTACAAGGCCACTGTCTTTAAAATATCTGAGTGCTTCATGACCATCAGTGTACTTAAATGAGTCACTACTTTATTAACACACCAATTAAAATTATTATTAATTTATATAGGAAATTGAAGAAAGATTATGAAATTATTCCATTATTCTACTGTTTTGCAGGTCCTAAAATGGTAGAATTCCACAGTCAGCAATTTCAGATCAACTCAAAGGATGGAAAGCCACTTTTTACAGTGGATGAAAATGAAGTTGTAATTGGCACAGATAAGCTTCGAGTCACAGGTTTGTAATGGTTTAAGAAATGTTCAGATAATACTGATGTGAAAAGCACATTTTTAAATGTAAGTTCTGGTTTTACCTCATTAGGAAACAGAAATATGAAGATAAAATGAACTTTTTCAGTAAATAATCAGTAAGAATTTTAACGCAAAATATTCAATATATATATTTATAGATATAAAATATGTAAATACTTTTGTACGTGTGTGTTTTATTTTAAAGCCATGAGTAACTGGAACTGTGGTGATACATCTTTTCATGAATTATTTAATGTTTCCAGTGCATGCTGTCTGAGGCTGAAAAAATTCTAGATTCTGAGTAGTAAAGAGTCTGAACTGTGAAAACTTTAGGGAGAAAAATATCTCTCTGATATTCTTATATGGTTTTATCTTTCAAAGTGAAAGCAACTGTATTTCTGTTCTGTGAGTAGCACATATGTCACAGGAAGATATTTGTAGTATATCTTAAATGTCACCTGTCAAGGGAAAAGTTTGTCTTAGGCTGTTTCTTCAAATCACTGAAATACTCATTTACAAAGTAATATGTCAAAGTCATCACATGAAAAGCTACTTCCTTTCATACAACTTGATAAAGTCAACCTTCATTTTCTAGGTGTAATGTTGCATTAAAATAGATACATCACAGTGTGATTTCTCTTTGAGCAGAAGGATCCATCAAAGAGAATATTGAAAGTATTCTCTAATTTCTTTTCAATTAATTTTTTTAGTATTTTTTACCTGATTGCAACTATCATGTTTGGCATTCATTAATTACTGGTCCTCTGAAATCTTGAGGTCTTCATTTTAATGATTAGATTCATATTATTTCACTGTCAAAACTATAAATATGGTAGTAACTATACAATTAGTGTTTCAGAGCTAAAGTTAAGTTATAATAATTGTGTTAATAAATTTTGTTTACGCCTGAGGGTCTTATCTTAAGGTTTTTTCTTTTTAACCTAATTGAAATTACAACTTTGTTTAACTCGGAAACTGTATCAAATAATTATTGTTTGCCCAAGGGATGCTAAACTTTAATAGAAAAGTGTGTTTAACAAAGATATGAAAAACTGCATAATTGTTAACTGATTTGGAAAAGGTCTATCTCTGCTCAAAGTAAGTCATAATCATTCATACACAAGTTGAAATTGTTATGCTCGCTCATCCAGTATTAATGACTCGCTCATCCAATATTAATCTTTACAGTGCATTGATAATTATTTACTTCAACAGATATTGTACTAAGACACATTGGCTGTTTCTTTTTTTACAGTGTAGTAAAATTCAAAAGCAAATACATTAAAGTCGGTGAGGTTATTTCAGTGTAAAATTAATCTAAGTGAGAAGAGATTCATGCCTACTTTGCTTCAAATTAATTCATTAAAATTGTGATTTAAATGATACTATTAGCATGAAGGATAAATTATTGTGATTTAAATGATACTATTAGCATGAAGGATAAATTAGTAATACTTTGCATACCAAGATTATTTTTAAACATTTTGGCTAGAGAACAAGATCAATGTGAAATAAATTTTAGAAAGTTCATACCATAAAAAACAGATGATCCTGTGTTTAAAATACACAAAGAATATTTTGTAGTTTTTTATGTACAGTGTATTGAACTATTTGATTTTACTTCTCCTTATTTATGTGAATTATGAAAAGCTCAGTAATGATTTTTAAAAAACCCTGACAGTTTTCAACTAAAATATAATATAGCAGAGAGCAAATGTGTATGATTTATGATACTTCAGGAAAAAGGAAAAGGTCTAAGAGTAATAAAATCCAATGCAACACCTCAAGAATTGTCATTTTCCTACAATTAATATGTTTCAACTCGTACTATTTCAGTCAGACATTCTCTGGCCCCTGTGTAGAATAGAATAGTGCAAATCAAAGAAGAGCAAACACCTGGGGAAAGCCTCAACCAGGAATGTGTCTCGCATACCTCGCAGGGTCATGGCAGGTCTGGGAGGCCACATTGCCCTGGAGCACGGACAGACGCCGGCACCTGCCTCGGGCAGAGCTCCTGTGCCCACCAAATGCTGTTCTCTGCTTTGGGGAGGGCTCCAGGGCTTCTCATCTCCTTTGGGTATTGTGGATAGAGGCTGAGCTCCTGTGCTCAAACATTAACATCCAGCTGTGTGTGGAATGAGACACCACATGGTATCACTTTAGCTCCAAGAGATGCTTCTTGTGATCATTGGCAGTTGAAAACCAGGCAGGATGCACGAGGGTGTTCCAGATGACAGTAAGTACATATGATTAGGCAAAGAAACACTGCCTCTGGCTCATCTGTGACATCTACATCACAGACACATCTCAGTAAACATGAAACTGAAGCTCGGTTTAACCTTACCCTTCATGACAATTACTGCTCCTGAAGGAGCATGGACTCCAACTGCATCCTCTTTAATATTATTTCAGTAAGCATTTTGCAGGCCTTTATTATGTTGCTGTGGTGGTACCAAACATCCTTGTTTCATTCTGGGAGGCTTTTGTACATTCAGCTGGCATTGGTGACAGTGAAAGCTCCTAATAACTGTTTTGGCTGTCAAAGAGCCAATTGCTTTTCAACCTCATCATGGCAGGCTCATAGAAACATAGAATTGTGAAGGGTAGAGAAGATCTCTAAGATCACACCCAACCATTAACCTAAGACTGCTATGTTCACCACTAAACCACATCCCCCAGTACCACATCTACGCTACTTCTTTTTCTTAAACCTGGCAGAGCAGAGAGGATCAGTATTTTTATGGAGAAGCATATTTGTATCACCCTTTGTCCAGTTTACTGCTTGCCCTTCTACTTGTTTGTCTTTTATAAAAGTCCCCTAAAGTATTTGCTGAGTATTGTCTGTGATTTTCCAGTGCTCTGTTCTGTGCAAAGGTCTTCAGTTTACATAGCTAATGCTGGAGTGCAATGTGACAGTGTGTGTTTAATTTAAACACTTCTGTTCAGAAGCTAAGTTAAGTAGGAGGCAATTTGAGGGTATGAGTAAACACTATGTTAGACTTTGAGGAGGCAAATGGTCCTTGCCTGATAGGGGTGTGTGGGATGTTAATGTATCTTGCTGACTTCAATCCTCTCATTGAGAAAATTAATATCTTGTTCTTGTGTATTTTAGGAATAAATTACAACATCTTAATAAAAAGTAGCCTGTAAAATAGTAAATATAGTAATAGTCATTTCACAGTTAAAAAGATAAAGTAGAAAATGAAGACAAGAAAGCAATTTAGGGCTGTTTTCCAAAAAAAGCTGCCCTAATTTTTTTTTCTATTAGTGGCATAATGTTAAAAATTAATGCTGTTTGATGAAGAAAGACTCACATTAAAGGCAAAGTTTTACTCTTGCTTAGAGGTGACAGCTCTAGAATAGGTAAATAAGCCTTTTCGTTCCGTTTTACACCACCTACCCACTGCCCAGAACATTACCACTGGTGTTTCCTGTTCTCTTTCTTCCATTAGCCCCTATTTCCATGAAACTGGTACTATCTCTGTAACCACTTACTTCTCTTTATAGAATCATGGGATCATAGAATCACTTAGGTTGGAAAAGAAATCTTAAAATCACCAATCAGAACCATTTACCCACCACTACCCAGTACCACCACTAAGCCATGTCTCCCAAGTGTCACAGCTGCACTTTTAACATCCCAGGATATCCCTGCAAAATATCTTAGTTGTGCCAGATCAGCATTTTCTGATAAATATTTTTAGTTTCTTAAGATGCAGAATAATCTTAATGAAAATGGAATGATATGTTAATGAAGCAGGGTTAAAGCTCTGTCTGAATTAATAAATTTAAAGTTTCCCAATAATACATTCATGCCAGTTTGTAATTTACAGAAAGATTATTCTATTTAAATTGATGACGAGGGTATCAACAGCTAAATTTAAATTCAGGCTCAGTAAATCAATGGGTCCTCAAAGTGCTGAAATGATTTAATATGGTAATTCTTGTATCTTATGTACTTCTCTTGCATCCAAGCCAAGGAGGTTTCACTCTAAGGAATTGTGATTTCAGCTAAAACTCTTCTCAAAAAGAAGCACATTTCATGCCTTCTCAGAACATCCTGGGAATTTTCCTGCAGTCCTCATGAAGTGACAGTCTTCCTGTCACTTGTCTCAGCAATCTATTGATTTTTAATGTTTTTTGTTAATTTCATTTCTTTTGCTTTTACCATGTTCTCTGAGGTTGCCCCAACCAATTTTTAATTCTGTTTTTCCCTTGATACCACATTTAGTACAGTCTAATAGCATATTTATACAATGTGTACAATTTATACACCACACTTTGTAATCATCCATTGCCATTCTCTGTCTAGACAGAGCTCAGATCCCTAAAATAGGGATTTTTACAGCTCTGAATTCTTTCCAGAGGGGAACAGCATAAAGAGCAGCCCGACAAGCCACCTTGACTAATACCCTAACTATTAAAATATATTGCCTTGCTACATATTCACCAAAAAAATGCTCAGGTATGTGAATCCTCAAAGCCAGAAGAGATCTCTCAGCCTAAGAGCTCTCCAGTCTTTGATGAGTATGTTCACAAAGCCAAGGAACAGAAGTTGAGAGGTTCCACCCTTGCTGTAGAGGGAGGTGTTCAGCTGCTGCATCAGTTGCTGGAGGGCTTTTGTCCTACATCAGCTGATTTCCTGATACTCGTGGAGCTTAGGTGAGTGGTGGTCACTGAGCTGTTGATACTGAAATAATGTTAATACTCGAGAGAGCAGAAATGGAGGTCCTTGGAAGATTTTCAGGTCCAACAGTGTTGTGGTTTCAAAGCAAAACGAGTGAGAGGCTCCAAGTCAGAGATACAATTTAATAAGAAGAAAGGTAAAAAAGGTAAAAATAAAATAAAATAAATGCAATAACACAAAGGACCACTGACAGAGTCAGAATACAACGTGAGCAGGATGGTGGAAGCAGTCCAGGTGAGGTGCTCTTCCTGAAGCAGTGATCCTGTAGAGAGGTCTGGTAGCTCTGCTCCTCTGGGAATCCAGTAGGTAAGGGCTGCTTGCACTGTCCCAAATACCAGCTTATATCCAGGTGAGAATGCTTGGCTCCTCCCCCTGGGCAGAGCATCTCACAATGGGATGATGAGTTGTGAAGTGGGTCCTTGATGGCCCATTAAACAGAGATAACTCCTGGAGGGAGTTACCTGTGAGTCACAGGCAAGGTGTTGATGGGCCATTAGCAGAAGACAGCCCTACACTAGAGCACTGCCCCACTTGGTTTCAACAGTTCATGAAGATGGTGATAGAAAAAATACTTTGTGTACATCCTACACTACAACCCAGGACAAACAGGGAGGCTCCTGGTGAGGCTGTGTTCCCACTATTTCTTCCTCTTTGGGATGAAACTACTCATATATCAAGATGTAAACTATCTGATCCCATAGTCATTGATATTTGCAGGCAGAAACACCATTTCATATTCAGCAAGTCTGCCTATAAATAGGGGAAAATCTTTGACAAAGCTATAGGACAGAAGTTGTAATATGCATGGAGCAGTCTAAAATAAATATGATTATTTAGGACTGTAGTATTTGCAAAGGTTTTGTGGGGTTTTAATTATCTATATTAACTGTAATGAAAGTTACATTGTATAGATCTTGTTTGCTTATTTTATTTGTCACAAGTAGTTTAAAATTTCTCTATCTTCAGACTTTTTTGATTTAATTTTAACAATTTACAGCAGTACATCTACATTACTTCTGTATTGTATTGTTCCAACCAATACTGCAATAGCAATAACATAGCTATATATTAATTGTCTTATAATTTTTACCATGGGTTCTCTTATCTTGATTGCCAACATCAAAGTAAGTGGCCATATTAAATAAAAAAATCCCTTGCTATTTTTGTGTTATTTTTGAACTGTTACGTTACAGTATTTTTCTTCTTTTGTTTTTTTTTAGGGCCTGAAGGAGCACTTTTTGAACATTCTGTAGAAACACCACTTGTGAAAGCAGAGGCTTTTAAACAGCTTAGGTAAGAATTTATACATAAATCTAATAAGTAAATGTTATTTTCTATAAATATTCACATTTTCTGAACATGTGATTTTCAACACAGAATTGCTAGTAACTTTTTTCTGGTTTATGTGACAGGTTATTTTTGTTATATATGAGGGAAAATCATATATATTGTTCTGCAATTTTGAAATATGCTATGAATTATTTCTTGCTGATGGTGGATATATTCTAAACCCCTGTGGAAAGATTTTCTGTAAACCTCTATTTTTCAATTTTTGAACACTTTGAAATACGACTTTTTCTACTATGTTACAATATAAGTTCCTTGTCTGCAGTAGGTCATCAAGCTGTAATTAGTGAAGGTTTTTGACAACTGGTATCTGAGGAAGCAGACCAAGAAGAAAAGTCCAGAAATGTATGAAATTCTAATGTATGTAGATAATTAAAAATTGGTTGGGGCAACCTCAAAGAACACTGTAAAAAGAAAAGAAGTGAAATGAAGAAAAAACTAAAAATTACTAAAAAAGCAGTTTGGGCTAAGAAAATCATTAAGTACTTTGTTTGTTTCAGAGCTCCTTAATTCTGGGATAGCATTTCTTTGTGCATTATTCTACTTAATTTTGAGTATCCCAAATTAGTGTATAATATGTTGGTTATGATGAGGTAATAAACTCAAATTATATTCTCTTCATGAACATGTTATCTTTCATTTCATAAGCCAGTTAAAAGAAAGATTCTAAATGAAAGAGGATCTCTTTTAATGACTGTATTTCTGTCCTTTCATACTTTAGCAGTTTGCTACTTTCTGTCATTATTTCTCTTCTCAGTTTTCCTCTCCAGTAGGGATGACTACTAAAAAGTCATGGAAGCTGATGAAGCTTTCAAAAACACTGTCTGTATCTTGCTGATTGAATTTTCGTTTTGAGAATGACAAATGAGAGACTGTTAAGATAATTTTGATGGTCTCATTTATATTTAAGATGTACTTTACATTGTGCTTGCATTTGAAGACAGTATGAGCTCAAGGCATTATTTTCAACATATTGATGTCCACTTTAAAAATGTGTTTCTTCTGTTATGGTAGATTTGGATATGAGAGACTTTGACCAATATATACATTGTCTGGTTTTGTAGGTAGTGGATTCATTATGTTGTAAATTCAACATTTTTTGTGATTATTTCGACTCCAGTGAAATAGGAAATCGAATTTCTTAATTACAAAGTCAAGAAAATTTGCAGATTTTGATTGGATAAGTGCCTATTCTTTTCTGTGGTTGTTATGTTGCTTCAAATGCATAATTAATTAATATTTTAATAGACTTAATATAGTTTTATTCTACATCTGTTATGCACTGTTACATTTTAAGTTCTTATTTGCACCTTTGTTTAACAACAGTTACATCGTTCCTGACTGCCTACAACCAGTATGTTAGTATAGTTTTTCTACATCTTTTTGAACTAGCATAACAGTAGGAAGGAAAACACCTAGCTTAATTCAAAGTGTTCCTAAAGTTCTCCTCCATGGACGAGTTTACTTCACAGCCTACCTTTTTAGTGATTTTTACCATGTCAGCTATAAACACAAGTTTTTATATAGAATGTTGCTATTTGTTAGCAGAGTTCAAATGTAGTACATAAAATCCCACTCAGTTCGATTCACTTGAAGTAGTGGGAAGTACAGACTTTTCCAGAATTAACGGAAGTTTGCTAGTAATTATTGTGATGTCAGGGAACTAGTGACATGGCCACTGACACACTTGTGACTGTATTTGACATGAATCCAGAGCTACTAAACACCTGTGCTAGCAACTGAGTTACCTTAACCCTAAGAAAACTGATTTTCTGGCCATGAGTCTGTGCAATATATACACCACTCACTTGTGCCAGCATAGAATAACTTGGGCTGGAAGGGACCTTAAAGATCATCAAGTTCCCACCCAGCCTGGCCTTGGACGCCTCCACCATCCACAGCTTCTCTGGGCATCCTATTCCAGTGCCCTACTATCCTCATAGAAAAGAATTTTTTCCCAATATCTAATCTAAATCTTTCTTTCTTGTTCTGTCACTACATGCCCTTGTAAAACCTCCCTCTTCTCTCTCCTATCCTGGTAGGCCTTTACCCAGAGCAGTTCAGGATGCCTCAGTCCTTTAATTTATTTTCTTTTTCTGTCATAATCAGTGTCAAGTTTGAAAGCAATGATTTCATTTTTTCACAAGGGACTTCCGGAGAGGTTTAAGAAGTAAATGCACTGGTCTGCCGTGCAGAGGGTAAATGAAGATGTAGGCAGAGAAGACCATTTTGTCAAGCTGGAAAAAGGTTACTTTCAAGGGTAATCTTAAATGTCAGCATAAACAAAATTCATGCGTTCTGTTGTGAAGGAGCTTAGACAAGTTTACAAAAAAATTGATACTTTGTAATGCTTCATAAATATTCCATTTCATTCCACACTGTTAAATACAGGCACCTACCCACTGAAAAGCACTTCAATATGAAAATTTATAATGCAATTTTAAGTATGACTTTCCTATTTTAGATTTGAACATGCTTCCTTTCCAGATTAGGGTAGTGAGTAGTGAGTTATAGTTAATACAATGTATTTGCTTACCTTGAGCCTTTTCTCCACACTTTCACCATCTATTAATCTTCTGCTGTTTTTCCTTTATTTTTCCTTCAGTGGTTCTGCTGTGCCATGTGGATGTGATGTGCTGGATGAATGTGTTATAAAGTGCCATGATCTGCAGCATTAAATGTGGGGAATAGTGTTTTGAGAAACCCCATCCACTACAAATGGAGTTGCAGGTTTCCAGGAGCTGACTGGAAAGCTCTTAATGCTCGTTGTGTGATAGGAACAGGGGCCACATTCTTTCTCTGTCATTCAGATTTAGAGCAGGATTTCAAACAAGGCTGACACAAATGGCCTCTGAATTACACATTCTGCTGGCCTTTTTGTCCAGAGGCTGAATTTCAAGATAGACTGCATTTTCTGGAAACAAAGATACGTGTGTGTTAGAACGTGTCTTTTTGTAGCCAAGTTATGGAGACAGAGCAATGCAATTATACTGCGGTCAGTAACTGTCTTTTCATTTGTAATTTGAAGGAAAATTATAGAGTCCTTTTCAGTCTAAAAGATCAAATTTATGACTCACTCATAAAAAAAAGATGTGCTTGCACTTGCTTCCAACTGGTAGGAAGAATTAAAAGAACAAAATCTACATTTCAAGATTGTAGCTTTCCTAAGTTTAAAATAACATTGCCTACTTCCTAATTTCTTTAATGGACTTCTACTATCTAAATAAGATACATTGTTTTCATTTAGATTTTTTTTAAAGACTTTAGGACTGTGTAGACACCTAAAAACAGGGCCCTGCATGTAATAAGTGTCCAACAGACATCTCAAAGACGTGTTTACAGTCACAAGGAGGTTTGGATATATCCAGAAAATATCCTTCTCAGACAAAAACCACTGAGGAGGCACCTGGTTGAAAACAGCCAATTGTCATAGTGAGAACAGAAATATATCAGTGATTGCCACAATCCAGCTCTTTATTAGCTCTGCCAAGCCATTTTGTAGCCTTTTCCATGGCTCTTCATGAGGCCTTGGAATTTAGTGTGTATTTGGCACCTTGAGAACTTGCCTCAGTCAGGTCTCCTGGGGCTTCCCAAGAATTTATTTGGCTGACACCTGTAACTGGATCACAGCAGAATTTTAATGGAAAATAGGTGTCTTGCTACCCAGAAAAACCTGAATTTAAACAGAATTAGGAAAGGTCATGTTCAGACATGTACCTTGTGACCCAAAATGTAGGTCAAAAACCTGTAACAGCAACT
Source organism: Sterrhoptilus dennistouni (assembly GCA_013397095.1). Lineage (NCBI taxonomy): Eukaryota > Metazoa > Chordata > Aves > Passeriformes > Zosteropidae > Sterrhoptilus > Sterrhoptilus dennistouni. The sequence goes on from VWZU01009054.1 coordinate 3,599,012, forward strand.
ACTGGAACTAAATGATATAGACAGAAACATTTATAACCGTTCCCTAGAAGCCATCTTTCCCCCAGGTTTCATGTTAAGTACTCAAAGTAGCCTCTCCTGTTGTTATCCAGAGTTTCATTCCAGCACACATACCTTTTTATATCCTCTGTTCTTAGATAACAGTCTCTTTGAAAACTGGTGTCTAAGTTTAGACATTTTTCCAGTCTGATGCTAACATATTTTTCTGATAACTTACAACGGCTATTATTACATGTTATTTAGCCTATTCCTGTATTCCTCCTAAATTCTGTATCCTTGAATAACATGGAGTTCATACATAGTTGTGTCATTCTAACCATTTGCTTCTTGTGATCTACATTGGTAGATCTACATTTGCTTCTTGTGATCTACATTGTGGTTTTCAAAGGGAAAAGAGTGGATCAGCAAAAGTCTTTAAATCTCAAAACAGTGTTTCTGAGCTGAGCATTTGCATTTCCCAAACTTACAAAAATGTGCTTATGAATGTGGCATTTTTCCATTTATCAACTAACTGTATATTATGAATAATGAATATAATGCTTATGAGTTAGTACTGTCTTTGTTCTCATATTTGCCATGTATGGCTGTCTGACAGCCAGCAGCTCTGCCTTCTGAGCACAAATCCTGTGGGAAATCACGTTGGTACACTCAGCTTGTGGTGTTCTGACAGTCCTTTAACTGCGGGTTTACATCCAAGTTCAGAATGATCCACATCATTCCTCTACCTTGATTTTGGAAAGCACTATAGCAGGAATGATATCACTGTTCCAGACTGTCAACTTTTGTCAGAGTATGATTATAAATTTATAGAGAGATATATGTTACCAGAATATGGGTATATTCAATGGTTTATGGGTATATGCTGAAAATATTTCAATATTCCCCAGGGAAACTGATGTATTCTAAACAAATGGATAATATTAGTATTAAATAAAACTTTAAATGTTTTATTTAAGAAGCATTATTTTATATTTAAGTGAAATATCTGTCCAACACTTACAAGCATAAAGAAATATATTTACTGACATGTGACTGACATGTTACAGAATATTGATAATTTGAAGGCCAATTGTATGGTTTCTAGGTATCTGGTTAGGGTAAATGACTGTACTGATGGTAGACTTTTCCCATAATTGACATAAACCCTTTAATTTTATATTTGTTCTGTGGCATCCAAAAAGTCTACTGATGAAGTTATGGCTTCTACTTTTCTCAGATTCTTTCTGAAGTCTTATTTTTGTCCTTTCCATTTCCCATTGATACTATTTTTTCCTTTTGCACTTGAAGTGTTTGCTATGGTTAAATCGTGTAATAAGACAGAGAGAAAGCTGGAAATTGAATTGGTAGAGTTTTATGGCTGTATGAGTAAGAGTTATGAAGGAAATCTAGAGAAAAATCCAGGGAAAAAACATTTGCCAAATAATTGTTTAATCATAATTGTAATACTAATGCTTACATGCTAGTTGCCTAAAAATATCATCTAACTAATTGAAGTACAGTCATTTTGATTAGCATTCATTATATAAACCAAAAGCCCAGTCAGTCAGAAGAGAATGAATTACATAATGGAAAGTAAGACTAAGGTTATGGTTCAGTGTTTGCAAGGCACCTCTGCTCCCTGACTAGTGAGATATTTCTCCTGCAGTGTAATTTTATGAGGTTTAATTTGCTAGATATAAATTTGCATTCATATACTTTTCATAGTCAGGTTAATTAAGAACACCATCAAATACGTCTTTCAGATGCTTTAAAGAATTTATTTCCATTCATCTGATGGACTCAAACCTGTAAAAGGTGTAGTTTAGAAGGGTTGGATAGTACAGGGCATCATGTTGACCATTTTTTCAGAAGCATTTCTGTATTGGATATTAAAAAAATCCTTTTTTAGCAAAGTCTTCTGTATTACATCACATCTGGTTGTCTTGTAAACAGTGATTTTACCTGTAAATGTCAGTCCTAAAGGGAAAAGAATTTTGCAAGCACTGTCACAAATGACATTCACTTGCTCCAGTCACATGGCTGATGTTCTTCCTAAAGCCTCAATTTTTCAGAGATGTCACTTAGCACATTAAAACCAGTAAAAGTTGTTTCTGCTGCTTGTATGGGGCAATCATTTAAGTATTTTCCATGGCTGCTTATGTCAGTAGCACAAAGAGCAAAGCTGTAATGATTAATGCACCTGTTTAACTGGGTCCCTGCCAATGTCAGACTGCTCAAGTGAACTTGTCGTCAGTGATTACAGCATATTCCACTAGAGCACAAGCCACTGTGAAAACTTTGTTAGTGGTTGTCACAGTTCTGGACACCACCTTGCAGATGACCACCTGGAGCCCTGTTTGTAAGCCTGGTTGTGCTGTCACTGATCCAAGTTGTAATACTGAGTTGAGCAGATCATTCCATACATTATCATTCATCTACATACCTCTCTGCACATATATCCAGACAACTGGGGACGTGGCATGAAACAGGAGACACTCACCATAAGGATGTGGGCATGGCAAACACTGGAAAAAGAAAAGGATGCGTTTCCTGATAAGAGTAACTTTACCAAAATGCATTTCCTATGTACACCATCGCTACTCACTTTTTCCCCCTCTCCCTCAGACTGCATGCACAGTTGTGATACTTCAGTCGTGAGGAATCTGATGATAGTGTGGCATATTCAGCCACTGTATTAACAATCACAAGAAGGAAAGGGTATGACCTGCTTTTCAGTGAAGCCTCTTCACTTGAGTGTTTGTTTTCATGGAGAACATGGGGACACTATGAACAGCAAGTACTGAAGAACTCCAGTTACTTGAAATCTTTCTATGTTTCAGCATATTAAATAAAAAGTTGCTTGAGATATGTATAAAAGAAAGGCATGGCAAATTTCAACCTGGAAGATAATTTTATAAAACTAATCATAAGGAAAATGCTAACCCCATTTTTTACAACAATGATGCAAATGCTGTAATTATATGAGATAAAAATTTTATAATACAAGACATTATTTTATAATATTATTAAAGTAATTTTTTAAAAAATAGCTATGCTGGAAACATCTGTGATGTGCCAGATTTAATCACATTCACTGGAGTCTTGGTCATTTTTAATTACCTGGAGAGTCATTAAATTGAGGTCATCACAGAGACCTCTTTTGAATTAGCTCTTACCACTCTTCATCACAACTGTCAGTCTTGAGAGAAGCTTCTATTTTAATATGTCTCGGTCTTATCTTTAGTCTACATTCCTTCAGCAACTCTGTCTTGAGTGACAGTGGGCAAACAGGAAAAAACACCTCAATATTTAAAATAGATGGGGAACTAGTAAACAAATGAGCACACTGCCATAATCATATCTCCTATGTTTTGGAATAGGTTATAAATGTTGTTTTAAATTGCTTTTAGAGCCTTTTCAAAGTGTCATTAAAACTGGGAACTGTTTTATTCTTTTTTTAAGAGAGCATATAAATGCATTTGTTCTAGAACTTTGAACACTTCTTTTATGTGGCTTACATTAAATAAAAAAAAAATCTGTTAACCAAAACATTGGGAGCTGGAAACATCTGTTATTCAAATCTGGCTTTGTAATTGTGCTTGTGCACAGAGATCCCCCCTAAGCCATAAGCAGTGTTAGTGCCTGCTGTGCTTATGCTGAACAATTCCCTTGAATCCAGAATCTCATAACTGAGCTTTACTGGAATCATCTGCTGCCACGCATTTCAGATTTACAACATAAATACAGAACTAACTTGGAACACAGGCTATTTCAAGAAATAAAAGTATGATAAGAATTTTTTATTTAAATCAAAGAAAAATATGCTAAAAAAACACTAGCTGACACGTTCAAGAGCAGCAGATACTCCCAGTATTTAAGAATGGCACCCAAAAGGCATGCATTGCCTTGGGGTTCTGCCCTTGATCATTATCCTTGATTATTTTTAGTATAAGGCAAAATCAGCTTAAAAACCCCCAGTAGATATATTTATTTAAAAATCAACTGTGATTCCCATGCATTAGGACTAAAAACTGAAAACGTACAAAAACCCCTTCATCCGCATGTAGCTAACATTTTTGCTGATTCTAAATGATTTCTTCATTGTTGATATGATTTAGCTGATGGTTCAGCACACGCTCCTGGTTACCATTCATTTCTTACATATTTAGGCTGCATTCATACAACTGAGTCCAAAGCTAGAGGACCTCTGTGTGCCCAGAATAAGCAGACACATCTCAGATGTCCATCCAGGTTTAGAATACTCATTGTTCTGCATGCAAAATCATTCATTCATTCATTCATTCATTCATTCATTCATTTATTCATTTACTGAAGTGGAAAGGAATCCTCCCACAAGCCACCCACACAGAAACTGTTATTCCTAGAGCATTGCCCCAGGGGTTTACAACTGTTTGGGCAGATGTTCAGGTGGGATTGATTCAATTTATTTGGCCATCTAGATGTAGATACCTGTACTGCATCTCATCACTTCTGGTGCAAGGCAACAGGTATTTTACAGAGCATTTTACAGAGGGCAATTTACAGAGCTATCTAAACCAGAGATTAATTATGCTCTAGCACTAGTTCTTTCTTTCTATTAATTTTGAAGGATGCATAGAGGATCAGTGGCATTTCTGTAGGAATTGTGCACTTACTAACTACACCCCATTTGATAAAGGTCTGAAGAAATGAAAATTCATCATAAGAAACAAGGCACTGTACTGGGAAATGTTCAAATTACAGAATAACATCTTTCCACTTGGAACCCAGTATTCCATAAATTCATCTAAATTGCGAATCATAGTTTATATAACCATGTGACTAGGATTAGAAAATGGTGCCAATTACTGGTTCTTGTTTGATACCAGGCATGAGGTAATGAGTCCTTCCAAGCTAATAATTAGCTTGGAGGCCCCAGCCATGCTATGAGTTTTTCTTTTCAGGAAAGTCATGACACCATCGTATTTATGTAAAAGAAATATCCTTTCTTGGTTGGTAAAAATCCATGGTTGTCACTAAAGATTTAGAGAATTTCAAATAAGTCTAAGTGTTTTTATTGCCGTCAAGTTTCTGAATATCTTCTTCCTTCAAAACCTTCTCTGTATCTTTGGCATCAAATTCAGATTTCTTTTCTATGCTAATCTTGATAATTGTGCATCCCCAGTATTTACATTTATGTTTATTATCTTCTACATGTGTTCCCTTAGCTCCTGCAATTCTTCTTTTGAACATTTTTCTGGTTTTCTATCCTACACTGCACAATCATCTCCAATGTCCTCCTGTAACTGACTTTTTTCTTAAAGCTTATGAATATTCCAATATGTATCAGGAAAAGAGCACAATCTCTCTTTTCTTCTAATCTGGGGTTATCAGATTGCCCACAGCCTGAAGCACAACAGGGGATAAAAACCTTATATTGTTAGTGCTTTTCTTTCATAGAGTCCTTAGCACAGACATTATTAGAGGAACACAGTCCAAGTTGGTTTCCTGGGTCCTGCATCTCTAATGTTGGAATATGCAAAAATTAGACACCCTGATGCAGCAGTGGGGCACGTAACACATTTGACTCCATATCCAAGATGTTTGAGCTATATGCTTGTATTAAGTCCATGGATAAAATTATTTAAATGTAGGAATAAATCAGGATAATTGGATTAATTGATCTATGGAAAATTTAACTTACTATAGAGTCTGATTGATTATTATTTTATTTTCATACTATTATTGTCTTAATGTAAAAAGCAAAAGATCCATTACTGCAGTGGCTCAATATTCCAAAAGGTCATTACAAGATTGTTTTAGCTTTAGAAAATGCATTCCCTATAGGTTGCTTATTTGAGCCTAGTGAGTATTTGTGTTCTGATTTCTTGGTTTCTCCATTCCATGGAAGTATTTGGGATGTTTCAGTGCATTGCAAGGTACATTTCTGTCTATTTTCAGAGGTCAGAGATGTTACAAACTGTCAGCAAAGCACAGCACATTTTGAGTCTTCCCCAAGTGATTGGAGGCAAAATATGGGCCTTCCAAAATGAAATTTTCATTAATACATTTAAGCAGTTAGCAGAAGAATCAAGAAACAAAGGTTACTTTTAAAATCAAATCAGAACAGATTGCTCTATCATTTTATAGTGTTTAAGTTACAACATAGGCTCACTGAAGATTTTTTTATAAAAACTTCAGAATTCCTGGAAAAATGAGGTGCTTTATGAACAGCTGCTTATATTCCAGCCAAATAATTTTTCTCTAATGGAGTTTCTGTGTATGTACACTTGCCTCTAAACAGATATATTCATAGTATGTTTCTCTGAATTCACTTGTACCCTATGTGTTTTCTTGCAGTATTAACAGACAACTTTTCTCTATTTTCACAAGAGACTGGTGACCTTTTTATTTCTGGCACAAAAATTTGAGTTGTTGAAAGCACAGTTTTAATATAAACCTATATTTCATGCTACTCTAAGTTTTCCTGTAAATTTTTCTGGAGTGGAAGAGCCAGATTCACTTGGTAGAAAAGTATTAGATGTTCTCTTTTGAAAATTAAGGATAATTGCTGCTAAATTTTGATTCATTAAAAACATGCTATTTGCATATTACATTTTATTGTGGCATAAATAATAAAGTAACTTAGTATTCTTAGTATTCAGTATATAGGAGCTGTGGATATTGATATTAGTCTTACTGAAACAGATTGTGCATCCTAGTTCAGGCAACTCCCAGAGGCAATAATTCTTGGAAAACAATTTTTTTTGCACTAAGTTAGAAAAAATGGATGCAGTTTTTCAGTCAGTTTTTCTCATTATGTTGCATTTAATTTAACTCAAGGAAGTTTGGACTTAAAATATCAAAGTGAACAAAGGCAATATAGAGACAATATCATCCAGGTGGGAAACAATTATTCTTTCCCTAAAGGAAGGAATTCAATAAATGTGATGCAAAATGGGACATTTTAGAAAGAAAAATCAGTCAGCATTTGAAAGATTTATGGAAGTTATGTCAAATCAGAATTTTGTGCTAAGGCTTGACTAAGTAACTGCTATATTTTCATTACGCAGAAACTGATTGGGGAAGATTTCATGAGTCATTAGTATTTTCTGTTCTTTGACATTCAGTAAGAGGTATCACAGTTTACTGTTGAATAATGATACTTCCGTGTCCTTAAGATCGGCACGGTTGCTGGAATTTGCTGTGAGACTCATTTTTCCTCTTTGCAAGGAGATGTAATTTTAGGAGCTGTTCCAAAGAAAATGCTTTTACAAAATACAGAAATGAGGCATATATCAAGACTGAGATATCAGTCCTGTTGTTTTGTCCTTCTTTGCCTTTGGACATTCTGGCAAGCAACCAAAAGCCACAAGGCAGAACACCAAGATCCTCAGGTTTGGGTAATCATAGTCTTGCTACATCCTGATTGCCCTCCCCACTCACCTGACCTCAAAACAGCAAGCTGCTGGGGGATAAGTGAATATGGGTGGGGATTGGCAGTAGGCATTACTCTATGCCTGCTGCTCACTCTCCACCTCTAGAATTCCAGCCCAGTTTTGCTCAGCTCATATCAACAGGAATACAGCTTCCTCATAAAGAAAGAATATGGTTTGAAATTGTTTATACTGCACCATAAATAAACGCTGACAATCTCTTTTTCCTGTGTGACTAGTGGATGCTCTGCCTGTGGTTTACAATGTCTAGCTGTATGGCTGGGGAATTAGACTGCTTTCAGACTAATCAAAAAGTCAATATACTCCTATTGCCTTTTAAAGGTTAACATGCATTCAAAAAGCAGGGCTCAAAGGAGACATCTACAGAGAACCAAGGCCAATTAAGACCACAGAATCCTCTAGGTTGTTTTTTGCCTTTCAAAACGTTAGTTCCTTGACAGGTTAAAGATTTTCCTTTTTCCCTTTTTTCTTTCATGTGTTTTGGTTTGTTTGTTTTTTTCCTCTTCTTTTCTTGCCTTTTCTATCCATCCTTTGCTCCATGACCTCTAGTCATTGCATAATTTAATTTCTGTTCCCCTTTAATCTGTACAAAGTCAGATGAACTCTGGGGCAGGTGTTCATGGCAAAATTTCTTTTTGTACACCAAAGGTGTATGAGGGTCTCTTCCTTACCTGATGATGTGAAAAAGACGTTTTGATTATGGAATCACAAAATGGTTTGGGTTTCAAGGGTCCCTAAAGATCATCTAGTTCCAACCACCCACCTGTCATGAGCAGGTACACCTTCCACTAGACCACGTTGCTCAAGGCACTGTCCAACCTTTCCTTGGGCACTGCCAGGGATGCACAGTTGTTGGGTGCACTACAATATTAGAGGTAGTGTTGATCCTGGACCTGTTCACTCCAGTTACAGATGGGCAACTTCTGTCTAAGGTCATACCATGGAATTTTCTTCCCATTGCATTCAAGAGAGACGATGACTCAGGAGCTGGAAAGGTCAAAAAGGAGTCAGAAGGAAAGGATAAAGAATTACCCCAGGGTATAATTGTGCTAAGGGTCAAGCCACCCCAAACTGCAGTAGGAAACTTGTGGTATTCTTCCTTCAGTGATAGAGCTAGCTTTCTAGTGCCTTGTGGTACTTACAAGATCTGTAAAGTGTCCCTCTGACTGCTGCCAGACCAGGATGAAAAAAGAGATCAATATTCCTGCAGCATGCACAGGCAGTGCCCACCTGCTTCTTTACCAGAACTGCTGCAGGCTGTCACTGCCCTCACATCCTCCCTAACAACCAGCTGAGCAATTTCTGGTGATCTGGCATCTCCATGAGTTAGCAACATGCTTATAGGAAAAGGGAAACCTCCAAGCCTTTAGGTTGTTGGGATGGTTTCAGATCTGGAGCTTGGATGCTGTTGAGGATCCCTCAGAATATTTTTCACGGAGTCCTTCATGAATTATTTAGCACAGTTCATCACCAAATTTCTTTGGCAGCCAGACAGGACACTATAGTTGACTCCTGGAACTCTAACCAACAAGTAAGAAGACAGCAGTAAAAATATTATCTTTGTTGCAATCAACTGCTTTAGTTGCAATGGACTATGGAGAACCAACATGCAGCAAATGACTGCTGTAAAATACTACCAGGGACCACCTATTCCCTCATCCTTCCCTGCCTTTCACAGGCTAACATTGTGCAGTTTCTTGGGCTGCAGGCATCGTGGTGAAGGAGAATGAGGCAAACTAACTATTCTGCCAAGTGGGCCCAGGTGTGGCTTGCATTGCCTTACAATCTGTGGGTATGTCTATTTGAGTATCTTAATTCAATTAGAAACGTGCTTTTAAGGGAAATCGCCCAATGGTTCTCCACATCTTGATTTTCATTGTGGAACTGTTTGGGGAACATGGAGAAGGTGACATTTGTGTTAAACTAATCTGAAAGTTGTGATCTCTTGCAGAACACCTAATGTGCTCCAGTCTTTCTGGGCATCCAGTTGGCAACAGCTAGTCCAGAGGGCTCCTCAGGACACATATAATGGGCTGTCAGGTCCTTGGCATCAAATCTTGTGCTGCCCAGATCAATTTCTCTTGCACCACACCCCTTGCTAATTGACCCTGGCAGCTACCACAGTACCTAGGAGCCACTCTTAAGTACAGAATCCATCTTCCCAAGTGAAATAGAGGCTGTGACAGATGTCACATTTAGGACAGCACATTACATAGTTTAATTGCCCTAGATGGTAAAGATCATTCACTTCATCTTAAATGTAATTTGTGTCTGTAAGTTTAAAAAAAAGATAAAGTGACTGTTAACAATATATTCCCTCATCATTCTAATGCACAAATTCAAACACTATAAAGTGACCAAAAACTCCAAGACAATTAATTTCTTCCCTCTTACTCTCCAAACACCCTCCATCATTTGCAAACAAACTGAATTCTTGTTTTGCCAGGACACCTGAGGGGTGTACATCAATGTGAGGACTGAGAAGGGACATTGAAAGTCAAGGTTCAACTCAGGCTGTTTCTACACTAGGTGCCCATTTCCCTTTGAGAACATCTGGACTTCAGACACGGAACCTTTGAATACTGTACAAAGAAATGCATCATTAGTGTTATTGACTCTTGGCTTTGCTAGAATCTCACATATTACCGTTCACATCACTGATTCACGACAGTTTGCATTGCCAGGAAGCTTCAATGACATGCTTAATTAGGCAAATCCAGGCTGAGTTAATCTAGAAATAGGGCCTGCATAAACAGCAGAAGTTTAGGTTTGTGATTAATATAGCAAATGTAATTCTGCGATGTAATTTAAATTATGTGTATGTCATATCATAAATCTAAGTGCTTCCGAAGTCTGTAGGCTTCATGCCAGCATTAATTTTTGTAGAAAGTAAGAAATATTTCTCTCATGTTTGATTGCTTTTTAAATTCAAAGTCTGATACACTCTCAAAAATTTATCCCAGTCTGCTGTCTTGTGATATTCAATGGAGTTTAAAAAGAAAAATTTATGCCTATGTATAGTTTGCTTATGTAGGTGAAATACTTTATGAAAGAACATGAGCTATTTCAGAGTTTAAAACTTTTTGTTAAGACAAGCTATGGCAAAATTATATTTAACTACCTTGACACTAACTTATGAAAATATACTAAAAGATTGAAAATAGAAACTTTGTTTAATTTTTCAGTATATAATGCATACAAACATGCACTGAAAAATATTCCCATGAAGCAAATGACCTCCCACATTAATCACTCAGGGAAGAACTGATTTTATATTTTATAAAAATATAAATCTAGAGATCTAAGGCAAAAATTCATACAAAAGCTATTAAAATTCCAAACACTGCTTAATAAAGGTTACTAATACTATATTGGTTGTCTGATGCAGAACAAACTCATACTCATGGCCTGGTACACAGCATGGTCATGACAGAAGTTTCTGCTATCTCAGATTCATGGAATGAGGTATTAAATTATTTTATGGATATGGACTCAATATGGTGCCATGATGCATTTACTCATTGTTAAAATTTTATTTATTTATCAGTCTGGAGTTTAAACTAATTGAAGGTGATGAACCCAGGAGGTGTCACAGAGAGGCAGATCATACATAGAAACATAAAGTCGTAGAATGGTTTTGGTTGGAAGGGACCTTTGAAGATCAGAGAAGATAGAATCTTCTGCTAACTCTGGCCAGCAGTGATAAGCCAGTATTGCCTGAAATATTTTCAGATTTGAGGATGAAAAATGATGTTTCAGTGACTGTGCTTAGATATCATGGATTTAGGTTTTAAGTTATCAGCTGGATTTAGCGTCTTCAGAATTTGAAGATACAGCTGAACTTTCTCACAAGCACAAACTGTCTTCTTTTATGTGCTGGTTTTAATGAAGTAACAGGAAAACAAAAAGAAAAGGAGGAATTGAAAGAGGCTCAGTAAATTAGACAGCTAATTCCTGCCAATGATTGGCAGTCAAGAGTCTGGACTCACTACACAATGTATTCCCAGTAGAGGACCTGCTTGGCCACAGCTTCCATTTGCCCAGACTGGCAGCTGCAGGGCACCTGTGGAGCCAATACAGCATCTGCTGGGAGTGCATGCACACACACAGAACCCTCTGCATTTCTGGAAAACACAGTGGGTGAGAACATGCAGGTTTCTAAACAAGTGTGTCTGTGTTCAGCAGTGTGGATGCCACCCATATTCTTAGGTATGTGTCCAGGGAATAGGAAAGCTAGTGCAGATGTAAACAGGGACCACCAGTTGTTTCACTTTCTCTAGTCTCTATATTTACCTGTTTAGTGTTGGCTGGCGTCATCAGGAAGGGTGAGTGCGTATTCACGATAAAAACCTAATAGTTATCAATTCTGATCCTGCAGTGCCTCCAGATGAAGCAGTTCTAGGTAATGGTCAGAAGAAGCAACATAGTCACTAGATTGTTGCTAGGATTGGGCTTTTTCTTTCCTTCTCATGGTTTTTAATTAGTACTTCCATCCCTGCTACTTAGCATGGAAATGATACCAAAATTCTGAAGAAACAAAGCCTTATCGTTTTGAAAAATAAAAATCATTATTCCTGCACAAAGTGCAGGATCCAACGAGGCGATTACTCAGATAATACAGTGCCTTCCTGCCATCTTGTGGCACTGCAGGGTTTGCAACTCCCTCTTTGTTATACTGTATAATTTTTATTTCAAATTAACAGTTTTTAAGTTTCAGGTGTCATCTAGTTAAACAACACACACACACACATACTGAGTGAAATCTTGGTCCAACTAATTGCAGAGTCAGAAATCTCATTGATTAAAAAAACTTCCAGACTGTATTAATGGTATTTATTTCAATGTCTTATTATGTCAAAAATGAAAACAAGTTGAAACTAACTAATGTAAAACTGGGATTCAGGTTAATAGATTAAGTTACTGTTATACTGAAATAATCTGCAGTTATGTATGAAATAATACCCTGCATTTGTATTATGAATTAATCTATATTTTTCATTTGGGATGCTTCATTGGTTTTTGAAATAGCTGCCTCCTTTTTCAAGTCTGCCTGAAGAAAAGGGAAACTGCATCTTTTATATGACTTCAAGCAAGAGCCTGCAAGGGCTTGTTCAATGTTTACTTATTTTTCTAAAATAAAGGAATGTATAAAATTGTACTACTGTCCAATTTCCTGCCCTGCTTTTAGGCTGGAATCACCAACTCGATCTTTGAGCATGGATGCACCACGAGGAATTAATATCAAAGCACAAGCTGGGAATATTGAAGCTCTTTCCCAGATGGATATCAAACTACACAGCAGTGATGGTGTGGTGAGTACAAGCCCTTCTTTTCCATAACTGTGGTTGATCTTCTGTGTGACTATAACTTCAAGTCTTTTTTTCAAGTTCTGTTAATTTAATTCCTCAGGGTTTAGGTGGCAGAATATTAAAATTAATAGTGCCAATAATAAAACTTTTATCTGTGTAAATAACACTACCAACAGACATAATTTTGTATTAGCTTAGAGAGATGCTTTCTAATAAAACTTGGATACTGCTTAGCTCCCCACTAGTGCAGTGATTCCCAGGCATACAAGTGGGGCATCTTGGTTCAGCAGATGCAGCCTCAGAGTGGCAAAATTAAGGAGTGAAGCTCTACAGACATCACTAACAGCAGGCAACATGCAGCAGCCTATTTATCCCCTCTGCAAGGCTGTACTGTGCTAGTTCTTCCACAGAGGAACTACAGACCAGCCCATGTCCATCCTTAACCAGCTGGATGTGCAGTGAGGCCTCAGCACTCAGGCCAGGATCGACCTGGCTCCAGAGCAGGGCTTGTGTCCTGCTGTTCTGTGCATGGCACTGTCACTTACCTTAGAATCATAGAGTGAATCATGCTGGAAGGGACCTTAAAGATCATGCAGGTCCAACTTCCCCTGCCATGGACAGAGACACCTTCAACTAGACCAGGCTGCTCAGAGCTCAATTCAATCTGGCTTTGAACACTTCCAGGGATGGATCATCCACAATTTCTCTGGGCAGCCTGTTTTTGTGCCTCACCACTGAAAGAAATTGTTCTTTATATTTAAACTAGATCTATCTTCTTTCAATTTAAAACCAGTATCCCTGATAAGGGTCCCCCCCCAGCTTCCTTGTAGGCCCCCTTTAAGTACTTGAAAGCTGCAATGAGGTCCCCCCAGAGCCTTCTCTTCTCCATGCTGAACAATCCCAGTTCTCTCAGCCCTTCCTTACAGGAGAGGTGCTCCATCTCTCTGTGCATCTTTGTGCCCCTCCTCTGAACTCCCTTCCACAGGCCCATGTCTTTCATGTGTTGGAGGCCCCAGTGCTGGATGCAGCATAGGTTTTCATTCATCAATACCCCCACATCTTTCTCTTCAGGGCTTCTCTCAATCCATTCATCACCCTGTTTGTATCCATTTTGGGGATTGCCCCAGCACAGGTGCAGGACTTTGCACTTGGCCCTGTTGAACTTCACCAGTTCTCTGCTAAGGAGAGGGTGGGCACCAGCTTATTCCTGTCCTATGTTTATGTCTGCCAAAAGCCTAGGGCTCAGAGAAACTTTGTATATAACTAGTCCTGTGTAAAGGCCATTCTTAAGCCAAATCCAACTCATCTCATGACACGTTACTGCTTTATGATCTCTAATAACCCCTTTTTGTCCCTTTTTTCCCACACAGCTTTTGCTCGACGCTGAAACTGTGCGACTGCCCAAGCTGCCTGAGGGTGCCAGGGGTGGATCCGGGATTTCTCAGGGGCTCTATGAAATCTGTGTGTGTCCAGATGGAAAGCTCTACTTGTCAGTGGCAGGCGTGGGCTCCACTTGCCAAGAATACAGCCGAGTCTGCCAGTGAGACACCCCCAAAGGCCACACACCCCCTTGCGCATCTGAGTTTTGTATTACTCCTCCAGAGCATTACTGACAGCGTATTTTTCAGCATTTTAAAAACAAAGTCCTTACAATTTGGAAACAAATCTGCGTCTACAATTCTGGAATACAGGGTGTAAGGGGAAGAAGAGCACAAATGACATTTCCACTTCAGAAGAATGACTTGAATCAAATTACATGTTTTGTCAGTAAAACTTGGAAAACAGCCTTACAGAGAGCATAAAAAAATAAAACAGTTATGTTTCCTTGCTGAACTATTATTCAGTCAGATGATTATGTCATTGTTCATATTTTTGAGATCCATGGGTTTTTCCTCTCACTACATGTAAACACTTACTGTATTAGTGGGTGAAATTAAATTGAGGGAACTACTTGAATTATTTGTAAGACAAAGCATTATTTGGAGAATTCAGAAAGTGCCAGCAAATGGTCTATGCAATTTTGTTCTTGCAATAACACAAGGTAGAAAAATGTGGTATTTGTATAAGTTCTGTGTAAACAATGTTCATTTGCTTATAGCTTTCTATTTCAATTTGGCAACATTATGCTGATTTGCTTCTTACTGAGATTCATATAAAAATAACTAATGCAAAAAGCTCCAGAAGTCATGAAGGCCTCTCTGTGTCTCAAATCCATTCACAATACAACAGCAAAATATGTTAGTATGTTTTATAGTAGCAATTGTTTGTTCTACTGCCTGTACTGTCATAGTCATTTAAATCCTTTTTTTATTTTAGGACATGCTAATTCAACAAGGCAATCTGTTGTGCCAGCTGGACTAGTAAAAAGAAAAAAAAATGTGTCTTCATGTTGTCTGACACAAGGAACTATTTGAGCAGTGGGGAAAAATCCTTTTATGTAGCCCACAGATTTCAATTAAGAGGAATATTTCATTTCCATCTGTACTTGTTGACTGGCATTTCTGATCCTGTCAGAGTGGGACTCCACCACAGACAGAGAGAGTAAAACTGTTACTATTTTTTATATTAGGATTTTGGATACAAAATAAATGCTCACCAGAGCTGACAAACCATTTATTGGCCTTGTAAAGAAACACAACTGCACATCCATTCCCCTGTACAGTGTTGCACTGAACACAAATAAATCGTTTGCACACCTCTGGGTAGCAAGATTTGTATTTAATAGTCTGTTTAAACCTCATGGGATTTTAATTCCTTTGATGCTGTTTTGTATATACTTTTTGATCTTATTATCTGGGAAAGAGCTATCACATAGTGCCTTGGTGTCTGTTTTCAGAAGGATTTTAACCCATAGTAAACCACGAATATCCACCTTTTGGGGGAAAAAAAAATCATCATCCTTAAAACAGAAGAACCAGGGCAACATAACCACTAACTTTTTAAAAACTTGCTACTTCAGCTCTGGTGAAAAAAGGAAGAAAGCAACACTCAGATGAGATCCCCAGGTACACACAAAAGCCTGAGCTGAGAAAGAGTCCCCCATTAACATTTTCCACAATTAATGTGGTAAAGCCCAGGACAGTCACTGCTTCAAGGGCTGCTTTTGCAATTTATCTGAGAGTCTCATGTACAGAACCAAAACTGCCCTTCAGCAGCAGGTGGAGCCCTCAGCAATTAATGCAAACTCAGAGCTTCAGTAGCACAAGTAGGAAACACTTAAGGTGAGTTTGGGCGAGTGAAACAAGGTTTCACATGTTATCTGGAGAGTGCTCCAAGTGCTGTTACACTGCCTAAAGGAGAAGTAGGAAGCCACACCTCTTCCATATCTGAAATTCCCTTTTCTTGAGTTTAGACTCACTCACTTCTGTCTTCAGGCATGAGTCCAAGGCTGTTGGCCATAAGGAGAGAAATATTTATCTCCACAACTGTGTTTCTTTACTATATCCGTCTCTACAGCTACGCCCTCAGTTGAGGCACACTTCAACAGAAACCTGTCTTCAGTATTCCTTTAAAGTCAGTTTAGGTGGTTCCAGCTCCATGCACAAGATTTTACAAACCAAAATACAAGCATACTTAGCTTCATCATTGAATGATTATGTATGAGTACTAAAATAAAGGTCAGCAAATACCCTTGCATGTGCCAGACACCTAAAAACTGCTGCTACAAGTAACTTGTAAAGGAGAACCTGTAATGTCACCAACCTCTTACAGGTTGTAGTATTAACAGCAAAACTGGGACTTGAGTCCTTAGAAATTTCAGCCATTGTTCTGACATCAAGGAACATATGCCCACCTCCATGGAGTATCAAACAAATAATTCACCTAGTCTAACCTCTGAATGTTAGCCAGATACTGCAAAATAGTTAAAATCTGCTTGTTCTGCTGGCAATAGAAGTACAGCACTTTTAAGTTAAACATTTTAAGCTTTTGTTTTGGAGGTACATTTTCAAATGTGATTTGCCAATTAATTCACAGCAAAGGATTAAACTGAGGCTTTCTAGGCAAGAATAACTTGACCCCTAAAGACAGAGGAAAATCAGGGTGCAGTCCCCTGGCTGGTAACACTAGTAAGCGTGCTGGGACTTCATTTAGACACTGAAATAACTACCACCTTTCTTGAGATAAATCTTCTGGATTTGCTTCAGTTCAGGTGGATTCTGAGTAGTACCAAAACCTAAAGAGGGTCTGCTGTACCCTCAGCACTGCCATCACCCAAATCACCAACGTGATCTTTTTCATTGCTTAAATTTCATTCTTCTTTTCATTATGTACAACACTGACATCAGAAGTATTGTTCCATTTTTGTATTGTGCACAGTTTTTTAAAGCATGACTGGTGACATCTTGTCACTATTTTTTTTTCTTTTAGGTGTGGTTAGTAGAGAAACAAAATTTATGCTAAAATTACCAGAGTGTAATCAGCTGATGCTACAACCTGAATTACTGTTAACATAGTTCATACATCCCTAAATTATCATTTCTGATAATGAAATGAATCATGAATCATCTCTACGTGGATGTCTCTCTCTCTCTAATACTTCAAACTTACTGTTTCTACTTGAATCAAACTTCAGTAAATAGTTACAGAGTAACAGAAAATTATGGCACACAGGTAAGTAAGAGTATGCAGTTCTCTAGTTTATTTCCAAAAGTATTATCCAAATGGAGAAGAGAAAAAAATTGCTACCAACATTGTGAACTGATTTGTTTGCATATTTACTGCCTCAAAATTAATTATTTACAGCAGTTCTTGCAACTGGTTGCAATTGTTACACAGTGGAAAAATGATAGAAAGACTTCACTGGTGATTGCCCAAACACGAGCCTTTTTTTTCCCATTTCACAGTCTTTAGTATTTGCATTTGTCTTATCTTTATATAGCTTTATGCAAAAGGAAATTGCAAGAATTGGAAACTGAGTTATTGAATAAACTTTATACATTTTGAACAGTATGCTTCCGCTTTTGTATTCAATGAAACACAAATTAAGGTTTTCATTTTTAAAGCAAAATTATTTTTCCAAGACTAAGAATGTGAAATTTACTTTATTTAAAAATATGAACAAAAGTCTTGGTCCCAACTAAAAATGTACTTTGCAGAATTTAGAAGACGCTTTACAATTAGGCTTCATTGGACATCTAGAATTCCTATGTCTTAATCAGTAGATTAAGTAATCAGTAGGTGAAAGTAAACAAAGAAATTATGGCAGTGCTATTGAATTAATCATCCAGAAAACAAACCAAAGAAAAGATAAAGAGTTTTGATTAAAAATTCATTGACAAATCCCTACATGTGAAAAAAAATGTATGTCTTCTTCAAATGAAAACATTTACTTTGGCTGCCAAGTTTAATTATTTTTGAACTATTAGTTCTGCCTTTGTTCCCCAAGACCAATCCAGCCTTTCTCAGAGTTTAGATCCAGTAACAGAAAATCTCAAAGGCGGTACCACCCTCCTCTACTTGGAGAAATTGCAATGGATTTGTAATTTGTAATTGGAGAAATTACAATGTATTTAATTACAGCCTTGTTTAAAGCAACTGAAGTATACCAGTACCAAGTGAATGCAATCCTTATAGTAAATTTTAAATCCTATTTCACAAGTCATTACAGTAACTTTAGTGATAATGACTAGAGTACAAATATTGCAAAACTGCGGTTTTTACACAATAAACAACTTATTTTTCTTCTGGCAGTCAGCTACACAAGAATCTGTTTCCTTAAAAAAAAAAAAAAGTATTTCTTGTCTCTAATTGCTGAGGCAAGTGTCCCATGCTTTTTAGAATAGCTGTGTATGCCATTGTTTGAGAGGAAAGGTTCTAAAGCACAAGATAGTAACAAGCCTATCAAGGTTTATTCCAACAGCAGTTCCTTAGATTTAAGCTGTGCAGTGTATAGTTAAATCAGCTTCCTATACCACTGACTTTTCGTTAAATTCCTCAACTGTAGTTTTGGGAAACAAGAACTGAAGCTGCTTTTCCTAGATTAACTGCTAGTACCTATGGAAGGCAGGATAAAGACCTAATGGAAAAGACATTTTCTTCAATTAAACCTCGTTTAATGTGCTGAATTACATGTTTAATATATTTTTGTGGAAGCTGCATTTTATAATTTACTTCTACAGACCCTTACTACAGAATCATCACATCCTAATTGTTCTAAGCATCCACACCTGACTTAGACACATTGCCAAGGCTCACAGCTGAGCCAAAAGGAAGAATGAAGTAAGCATTTTATTTGTTTTTATTTTTAATCAGGAATTAAATAGCACTTACAAAATCATGTTCTGTCAAAATATGACTTCCTGGTCTCACAAAGCCTCTTTATTTAGGCTAGCTGTTACAGCGAGTTAAGCAAATAAGAAACAGAGACTTCCAATTGAGACACCACTCTTGCCTGTCTCTGCAGCCATATGTAAATTTTATTGTTAGTTTCAGTTCAGGAGTAACAATTAGTTTTTCTGTGTCAGTCAAGTTTTCCTTCTCAGCTTGATTCAGTGCTTAAAATTGCTTCAGACCATTAGCCTCCTAAGAACTGGGACTGTTTTCTTTCTCAGTATCAGCGCTCAACAGTATATACAAAATAAGCAAAATAAAAATTATAACAGAATAGTTTAGTGGTTCTACACAGCCATTTTAACAGTTCATAATAATAATACTGATAAGGCAACATAAGTTGCTTGTAAAACACAGTTATACACTTAGAAGATTTTCTTCCTCAAGTGCTCATGTAAAAACAGGAAAGCGTTCATGGTGCTCCTGTTACACTTTTGCATGCTGCCATGAGACCTTACATTTTAGCTCCATTTAAAATGAAAATCATGAGAACTCTTTCCTTTTCAAGTATTTTGCTCACCCTGAATACTACTCATCTGACTTAATGCATGAAGCAAGAACCACAAAGGAATCTTTTTTAAAAACATAGGGAATTAACTAAACTGATTTATTTCATGGCACACCAGGATTTGTGTTTTACTTACATGCTATTTATTGAAAAAAATCGGCAAAATGTACAATTTCTTTGAGAAAACTGCAAACATTTGTCATTGCAAAAAAAAAAGTTTCCTTTTCAATAGTATTTTAGTATTTGTACAATTATTTAGAATTAATCAAAAAAAGATTGTGTATTTACCTATATAAAAGTTTCAAATAATAGGTCAAGTTAGCTTACATTATAAAACCAAAACACATTGGACTGAAGTATATGTTTGCATTTTTCTTTATTAAATTTATGGCACTTAATTTAATAGCAGAAATAATAATAATAGGGATCCACAATCAGAAGCAGCTTCATTTTCTAAATGTCACATTTCTTCGAGAACAAGGCCTTTATAATTTACTTAAAACTGAGGCAGACCTCATTGTGATTTTTTATTTTTGTATAACACTATCGCAGCTGTATCAGCCCTGCAAGCTTGCTGTTTATTTTCCTTTATAAGTTAAATTGCGGTTTCACTGTGCTGTCAAGTAGACAAGTGTAACAGCATGCCACTGGAAAATGTTTGACATTTATGTTTAGTGTGGCTGATCCAGCAAAGAAAAATCCTTCCTTTTAGCATTATCCTTCCATTTTTTATTTTTTAATTTATTTTTTTTACAAAAAGCTAATGTCGAACATACTGCATGACATTTCCAAAAGTATTACAAACTATAAAAGAAAGAGTGTGACCTTATAATCAGATTTCTCAAGGGCTGTAGTGAATAACGAAATAAAACCAGCATTATATTGCAGCACCTTTAAACATGTAACAAAAAACAGTGCTCTGTGTACACCAAAAATGAGTTACTGAATTGTACTATTACCAATGTTGTGGAAAAATATATATATATGTACACACACAAAGGCACACACACAGAGGGGAAAAAAAGGGAACTCGAGCATTTAGGCATCTGAAAACTGAGCTTTGGTGTTCCAAAAAAAAATCATAAAACACCATATAATAATGTTCACAGATTTTATACCATCCACATGCTTTTTCATTAAACAAAAGATGACAGGCTCTAAAAAAAAAGTAAATTAAATACTTCATTTTTTTATAATAAGGTAAATGCAATCAATGCATGACATGATGTGGCATGTTAAATCAAGTATCATTATTCAGCATTAAAATAACTGTACCAGTTTACAGGTACTAAACTATCCTTTAAATGTTTACAGTGTGATGCTGCAGCAAATTTATAATCAGATCCAGCTGATAAGAGTATTACTATGAGTGACATGAATGTCCACAGAACACAAAAGAATACAGATATGCTTTGGAGCAACACCTCCAAAGTTATTTTAACTTCCACCCCATCTACCATTTCATTGTATGTCCAGTCTTAAGATTAGTACATTGAAAACTGACATTACCCTTTCAGAAACATTACATTAAATGAAATACATCTAATAAGGATTTATAATTACAGGCTTCATCTAATAGAAAGCTAAGCTTTGGTTATATAAAGTGCAGTTCAATAATATGCCAATTAATCACCATGTTGTGCATATGTCTAATTTTTGCAGCTCAATTTCCTTGCAAATTCTAAAAAGTATTCAGGTTTTACACTTTGCTTAACAGCAGGCTCAGTTAAGAAAAAAATCCCATTTAAGTAAATTTGAGTTCTAAGTACCTCGGTTCCATCCACCTTTGTTCACTACACTTCTGAACTGCTTGGCACCATTTAACCTCTTGGACGTTGCATAATCTGCACAACTGCATTTGTATCCCACCACATGAAATACCTAAACTCTTGACAAAACAGTCCCCTAACCTCTTCAAGTCATTTATACTTTTTGTTGTATGAAGTTTTCAAGTTTTATTATGATACAAGCAGTACATTCCATCACTCTCATAGCAACTTCTGAAGTAAACCTATCATTAGGAATCTGTGGAAAAGGAAGTAAGTCAGGATACCTAGTTTTTAAGCTATCTACTCCATAAGCCTCCAATGTCTGAACGTCATTTGAAAGTCCTTCAAGTTGCTGACTGTACTCCTCTATTTTTTGTGCAAGGGCTGCTGGTTTTACGTCTTTGTCTGACTTGCCCTTCACAGCGTAGTCAGCTGCAATCAAGGCCAGTTTAGTAGAAAGGTAGCACTTAAAGCACACCCATTCATTGGCATTTTTGTGAAGGTCATTCCGTGCAGCTGAAAAGTTGGCTCGGGCCTGCCTAAGCCATCGACGTGCCTCCACAGGATTGCCAACGGACCTGAATGTAGGTGGGACGAAAAAGCGTTGGGAGTAAGATGGCCCTGTGGAGGAGGGACACTTTTCTTTATACTGTTGCCTTTCAGATTTGTGGCTTGTTGCTTCCTGATTCCATGAAGTGTAAAATCTCTGAAATGAAAATTTATCTGACTGAAATCGTGAAGTGGAAGATGAAAAGGGTCTCCTTGAGGCTCTGTCCATATTTTGATCCATAAAGGCCTGTTTTTCCATCCTGTTAATCTCATTCTGTAAATGTTTGAAAACCTCATTAGCTATATCAAGATTCTCTGCATTTTTATCTGGATGCCATTTAAGATACAGCCTCCTAATAATCTTTTTTCTTTCAGATTCTGGAAGCTTCCAAGCCTGTTCAATCACAGATGTCACTTCTCTTAGTATTTCTGGCAATGAGTTTGACTTTATCTTTTTTGGAGAGTGGTGTTTTGAGGACATTGTCTTGTGGCTCTCTCTACCAGTGAAGATAGGTGGAATTGCCCTTGGTCCATGTGCTGGAAATTCTGTAGGACTGGTTGGGGTAGAAGGTGTGCTATCCCTGCCATGAGAACTTTCCTCTGGTCTGGAAAACTTGTACAAGTCAAGGGAGCTCACAATTTTATATTCACTATATCCAATATCAATCTGGTAAATCTTCCCTAGAAAACTGGGGCTTTCATCATCTTCTCTTTCTACTTCTTGCACGATGATTGCATAGGTATAAGTAGGCTGATATGATCCATATATATCACCACCTTCAGAATCAACAAGGTAACCAACATATTCACCAGGATAAAATACATTCATTGGATCCATTAGAAGTGTGTAGTGAATTTCAGCTGGAATAGGAGTGCCAGGTGTTGGTAGTTCAAGTTTTGATGGCTCAGAAGAGTCATATTTCACTCCTAAGCTGTCAAGCTTCTCACTGATCCGATAAATATCGTTACAACCCAGCATGGCAATTAAATATGAGGTATCAGAAATCAGGTTGTCAGTTGCAGATTTTAAGGTCATGGCTAATGCTAAGAGGAAATTTATGTCCTTGCTGTCAGAATGCTGTATGTAAAGCAATATTACTGCATTTCCATATCTCTTCAAGAAAGCAAATGTTTCACTTTTGCTGTGGGGAATAGGAGCAAACCCTTTAACCCTTAATGTTGTTTGCAACTTCTCGAAACAGGAAACTTTCAAACCTTCTCGCAAAGCTTTGCAAAGTCTTATTGCTTTTTCTTCATTAGCCAGAAAAGCATTGTCGTTTTCATGCTTCATAATCCTAATGAGTCCTGTGATGAATTGCTCTGAAGACAACAGTAACTGTAACCTTCCCTGCAAAGAACATAATGCTCCAAATTGACAAATTTTGGGAGACTCCTCATCTAACTGTTCTTCAAGTATACTGCTAAGTAAGCGAGGCCTCAGTTTCTGAGGGAATAACATTATCAGTTTAGTGTGAAAGCCATGGTCTTTGCCTAAGTAACACTGGCTAAGATCAACAAGCATCTGCACACCGATGTTACCTTGGATTCTGCTTTTGTAGTGGGGTGCATCATCAAAAACTAAGATACTAGACTTTACCAACCTACCGTCTTGACTGGGGAGGTAAAGGGCAAAATCTCTCATATTCTCAAGGTCATTCCTAACCTTTACAGAATCATTCTGAAGACTCTTGAACAGGCCTGAAACTACTCTTTTGACTGTGCGCATTTCATTAGGATCCAATTGCTTTCCTTCTGAGCTCTTATATATGCGACCTAGAACTTCAACATACTGCTTTGTTGAAATAATGTCTTCAGTACCCAAATGTTTAAATAACTGATGGAAAGTACCAAGTTCTAAAGGAAGTTTGTAAAGATAAGGTTTAAAATCAGATTCATATTCAAGGTTTATTACCACCTCCTCAGGCTTAAGGAGCTTCCAACCTTCTTCCACCATTACAAAAGAAACTCCTCGAAGCTGAAAGCGGAATTCCCTCTTCTCTGTACTGAGAAACTCATAAATGCTTCTTAGGACCTTGGCCCTAGTTTTCACCATGTCCTCATCCAAAGTTGTTATATTGCATATGTTCCTGCAGTTATTGATAACTTTGTCCAGAGGAGGGTCCAAATTAACATTCAGCATGGTTAAAACTTGCTCAAGCTGTTCTTGCACACCAAGACTACTCCCCTCTTGCTCTTTGATGCTTAAAGGTGTTGCTTTCTCAGGAAGAATAGGACATGACGTCCACAGCAACTGCAACACATCAGTCTGCTTGAATTTAGGGTTCACCTGTGCCCCATTGAACCGTATAAGAGGAAGAGTTCCATTTACTTCTTGATACTGAGGATGAAATCTCACAAATTCTGCTGGAGCTCGTTCAGGACACAGAAAAGGAATTAAAGACAATTCTTTCAGAAAGTTTCCTGAAAAAAGGTCAGTTCTTTCTTGAAATATATGATGGAGGAGAACATCAACAGTATTCTGTAGTGTTTCCTTAGACCAGTTTTCGGTGTTTGCTCGCATGCTGATTTCCTTGGCAAACTGCAGTAACTGCTGCTGGGAAATGATGAATTTCAATCCGATATGTCGCAGAAAAGTTACCCATGATGGAAGGAATGCAGCTTGATTTTTTGGTTTTGTAAGTTGCTCTAGCTTCTTAAAAAAATCTTGAGGTATAAAGAATTTTTCAGGCAGCATAACTTCGAAGACTTTTACAGTCCTGTCATAAAAGTACTTTGCAGGTTTTAACCTATTGCTTGCATCATGAATTATCAAAATGCTTTCAAGCTTTTCAAACAGCTGCTCTTTCATTTCTGAAGTTTCTTCAATGCTAGTTAGCCTATTCTTTAAGTAGATCAAGTGTTCTAATTTTGCATCATAAGACAGACTTTCAATTTTTGGCAAAAGATGTTTCAAATACACTTCAAGGTCATCCACAGAGACACAGCCAAGCATAGTATACAAATCTTTCAAATGAACCTTCTCCTCAAGAAAAGCCGATGAAGTTGACTGTGTCCATCTGTCTACTTCCACTGATGGGATGCTTTTCGTGAGGACATAACACGTCCCATATTTTGCAATGCTGATGTATCGGCCACTGATTGATTTGTAACATGGAAGAGACTTTAAAATTTTAATGTCATCCTGAGATGTCAAATGACATAAGTTGCAATTGAAGTACATTAGGAGAGCCTCAAAGTCACTTTCTGCTAACTTTTCAGTCTTAAAAGTTGATGTCTGTACCATATATTGTATGGCTTTCAGAATGCTGGAAGGGTTATCTACGTTTGCTGTACGTCCTGACAACAAAGGCACTAAAGCACTGTCTTTGGAGCAGATTTTGTTCAATGCCAGCTGAATACAGCCTGTTTTCATTAAAGCATGGAAGACTTTATCACTCTGAGCATTTGGAAAGACAGCTATATGCATGATGCTGAGTGGCAGCAAAACATCACACTCTGGCACAACCAGATGATTGGCTGAGACAGTAAACTTCACACCTGGGAGCAAAGTCCAGTCCTTCAAGGTTTCAATAACACCGTCAAATTTTGCTTGTGTATCTTCTTGCTCTTCCTTAATATTTAGAGACTCACTGATAAAATGCCAAGCACTTTTAAGCCAAGATTCACTTGCAAAGTTTTCCTTCCATTTCATACAATTTCTAGTTTTATATTCTCTAGGCAGCACAGATGATAACAATTCAGAAAAACTTTTGATATCAAAGACTTTAGCTACTTCACTGCTGAGCAGAATATTGTTGTATCTCAAATACAATGTGTTCATAAAAAGATCCTTGCGAGACGGAATCAGTTCATGGTATGTTGTCAAGAACTTTGGTCTCTTTGAATCAAAAACTTGCAAAACATTGTCAAGAGTAATGAGGAGTGGCAAACCCTCAATTTGGATTTCATTTTCTTCTGCATCTTTGAAACAGTAGTCAACCAGGAGTTTGAGGCTATGGAACAGCTTCAAATTTGTCTGCTGAAGACGACAGGGTAACTTTCCAATGTGGCAATTAGAGTCCGGAAAAGAAAATGTCATCAGAAACAATCGGACATCAGCAGGTGTCACATAGGTGACAGGAATATCTGCATCTACCAAACAGTGGTAGAGATTTGCAGTCTCATCACAGTTATATACCAAATTAAATCCAATTTCTAAGAGTAAATGCTTTAGTCTGTAAACGTTTTCAGCCACTGTCTTCCGTGTCGTGATGTTGTATTCTGTATTTTTGAGGTGCTGCAATTCATCTTGTAGCAAATTGTCAAAGAATGGTCTGCCTTTGTTCACAGTAGACATGTTAACCCATGTGATGATAACAGCAGAATGCAAATCAGAACCATCAACATTTGGAGCTCTCATAACAGGTAAAAGACGCTTCAAATCTTCATAAATGCAACTGTAAACTGCTTTCACTAAGCAATACCAGTCTGGTTGAATATCAAGTCTATTAACTGGGAAAAAGGATAAAAACTTTTTTAAAGTGTCTTTCACAGCATGAATAGGTGTGTTTTGCAGCACTGATACTGCAGGGTCAGTGCCTGGAAAATACCTCTTCTTCAGCTGAATCAGCAGTTCAACATAGGCTGGTGCTATCAGCGCTGTCATTAGACTACTGTTCCAGTCACTTCTTACTCCAACACCATTATCATCACGCCACAGGTTTCTTCTTGCAGAGTCCAGAGCAAAGTGTCCATTCACATGGAAAGGTAATCCAGTTTCCAATGATAAGGGTAAGAAACAGAATGCTCTGTGGGGCTTTTTGTAATTATGAGTAATGCAAGCTGCTACTCCACCACGAGGGAAAAGAGTAATGTCCTCATTCTTGTGGGCCGAAACCACACTTTTGGATACCTTTTCCATGGCAGAAAAGCCTGACCTGTTACAAATTAACCAAGTGGTGAGATTTCCTTCAGAATCTTCAGTATCCATTGTGTAAGTAATCTGCTGTACAGGTATTTCACTTAGCTGCTTCTTTTTAGTTACGCTGTCGATCACAGATGCATGGAATTGCTTTCTTTTCAGTCTGTCTCCATCAGTGATTTTGCCTTGTACAGAATACAGGACATTCAGTGTTCCTGTTGTTTTTTCTATCTCACAAATAGAAATTTTTTCCATATGGTTCAAAAACATTAGAAGTTCTGCTCCATCTGTACGCAGCTTATCCAAAAGATTTTGGACCATTCTATCTGAGCATGGAACTGACGAAATTTCTGATACTTTTGCCATTTCTCCATTTCGAAGAGGAAACCTAAACATTGTACAATTGTCCAATTTAAAGTTATTTCCTAAGTAGAGATCCAGTACATCTGAGAACTGTGTTCTGAAATCTGCATCTAAATCTCTAAACATGCGGCCAGGACTTGTTGATGTAGAACCTGGTGCGTATCTTGCATGAGGATCAAAAATGCAAAGTATATCATTGCCAGACAGGAAAGAAGGGCAATCAGTAATGTGATATACAGAATTGAAACCTATACCATATTGTCCAGTTTTACAGGGATTTCCTACTTTTGTACCTTTTCCAAGGTTCTGGATTCCCCGAATATCATCTTCTGTAAAAGGCTGATTGTTGTAAACACACAGTGCTGGTCCTTGAAGTGGTGCCCATTTCTCATCAAATATTCTATCGGCTGGATGCTGTCTAGGATCAAACACAAAACAGATCTCTGTAGCTTTTGCATCATCTGCATTCTGAAGGAGCTCTTTCAGCATTTCTTTTTCTGAAGGGTAAGCATTCAGAATGCTTTTAATTCTACTGGTCAGTTTTTCTTTCTGGCCAAATTCTGTTCCAAGGGTAGTAAAACAGATATTTGATGCATATCTTTCTAAAGCTTTATGGCGTTTTGGTATTGCTCCAAGCTTCACTGCAACTTCTCTTGGAATATCGCCATGACAATATTTAACAGTTGTGTCTTTAACTTTAATCCACGGACAGTCGTTGTAACACAAAGATTTTGCAGGCAGAAGTGCAAGACGAGTATCTGGCAACAAAATCTCACCGTACTTTTTCTCACAAAATTCCTGCTTCTTCTCTCTAATGAGGCCCCATATTCCTTCGCTAATTATTCTCCTGCAGAGCTGAAAGTTGTCTTCTGTTAGTTGTTTGGTCCCTCTCTCCTGATTTATTAATTCCAGAACTACAGCAAAGTCTTCAACTGTGAAAGCTTGTCTTACACCCACACTTTCAAACAGCTCACGGAAACTATTTTTGTATTTGTTAGGCAACTGATAGAGATAGGGTGCTGCTTCAAAATTCAAATGAAAAGACACTTTTGATGGATCAGCATACACATTCTCAACCAAAATAAAACTACAGTTTGTTAGCTGTTCAATTATCATGGCTTTTCTTGATTCACTCTCCAACATCGCTTCATGCAGATATTTGTAACAAGCATTAGTGATATTTTCTTGATACAATGTGATTCCATCAAATGACTTTGCAACTTCTTCTAACTGATTTATGACTAAATTAACAGCTGGTTTCTTAAGTAAACCTAAGAATTCTTTGACAGCTAATGACAAAGTACCACAACCTTTAAAAGAGTGGGAATTTTCATTAAGAATTGGTTGTATGAGACAAACTATATCTTGATGATCAGCAGTGAAAAGATCATTTGCTGAAAACATTGCTTCAGGCTGAAAATCACTGCCTTTCCAGTGCAGTGAGAAGCCTGCTGGTTTGCCAAGGAAAGGAAGGAAAGGAATGTTTTGACATTTTGCAGCAAATTCTTTAGCTCTAGGATCTCTAGATTTTAATTTTTCATCAATAAGACTCAATATAATGCTGCTCCTGAGACAAGCTGCAGCATGATCAGTTTTGTTAATTTCAGCTACTGACTCTGCACGTTCTATCAGATCTTCCCATAAAATATCATCTTTAGCCATTCCCAGCTGCACGAGTTTAACCAAAATAACAGGGTTAAGGTAATCCTGAGTGGTACCATGAGGAAATCTTCCGTCCTCAGCGTCATACAACTTTGCAACTCTTCCTTCAGGATGGATCAGTCTTGATGGTGTAACCAATGAATGTCCATCCAATGAACAGGGAATACATGGAGTAGCACGAAGAATTCCTGAGAACTCCTCAATTTTTTCATTGAGAACATAACGCATCAAAGGATCACGTAGTTCTGCATCAATCTCCTGAACATTAGGGAAAAATACCTCAGAAAAGAACTGTTTCTCAGAGAAAGTGTTCTCCAATAATATGTATTTGCATCCCGCTTCTTCAAATCCAGTCTTCACCCAGGATGGAAGATCTACAGCACACAGATTTTTGGAACCAGTTTTTTTAAGGTACTTCATAAAGATCTTGAAGGCTGATGGCCCAACATCTGGTCGTTTCAGTATGGAGTCATCCAAAAACCTTACATTCTTCATGGAAACCCAAGACGAACCATCAGAAAACACTTTGATCCCTTCTTTGCTTTTCATATGAGCTATGTCCTCATAAAACCCTTGACAAATAACAGAAAAATCATCGTGAACTGAATCAGGATCTGGCCACACTGCACAGTAACTGTAGTCAACTAGCTCACCATTGATTGCCATGTCACGTAAAACACAAAGGGCTTCTATGTAGGCTTTTACAATAACGTGCCTCATGAATACTGTATTCCATCTTCCTTTTGTGTCCGTTTTCCAGATCTCTTTCCGATTTGAAGTAACTGCAAAGCAGCCATTTATGTGGAGAGGTAAGCCTGTTT
Source organism: Sterrhoptilus dennistouni (assembly GCA_013397095.1). Lineage (NCBI taxonomy): Eukaryota > Metazoa > Chordata > Aves > Passeriformes > Zosteropidae > Sterrhoptilus > Sterrhoptilus dennistouni. Next base: position 3,628,617 of record VWZU01009054.1, read on the forward strand.
TTATTCGCAGAGGTAAATAGCAGAATACTTCACCTATGTTGTTGCAATTAGGTTTCACAATCCATTTTTGATCCTGGGTTTCAGACAGCAACACTCCTACACCACCACACGGAACTAGGCCTAGTCTTCGTCCACTTTCATGCAAAGAAAATTTCAAAGCATCTCCAACATCCATGCAAGAACATATAAGCCACGTTGTTGAATCTACTGTTTTCTGTGGCAATTCATCACCTGATCTTTTTGTCTGTCCCGATTTAGCCATTTCAAAGAAAGCAGCTGGATCATCTTCGGTACCTCTGAAAAGTGGAGACTGTAAATCAGCAATCCGCCTGAACACATGGTGAAATTCTTCTACTACTATCTGCAAGATGCACGATGACTTTGGTGTTTCAGTGGGAAGCTTTTTAGTATTGCTGCTGCACACCTTCATGAGTTTAGCTGCTTCTTTTAAAACACTTACATTTGGTGCAGTCAAGGCTTTGGAAGAACACAGGTTTTTTCTGATAGTGACAACATCTTGTGCCACGCTGGGATCATCTGCTTCAATTTTCAAGTATTTCAAAACCATTGAATTTACACTCTGAGCAAATATTATCAGTCTATGACCACAAATGCTAAATTCATCCACAAGAGTGTAAATGTCTGCTGTATTGTAGGATGTACTGCTCACTTCACTCACTTTAGCTTCCTGCTGAGTCCTAAAGGACAGCCTGAAAAGTGTCCCTTTGTAGCTGTAGGGAGATTCTACTGTCAGTGGTAGCTGGCAACCAAAAACTCCTATAAATGGCTTAAACTGATTTGGAAATTTTCGCAGTCTCTTCTGTTGCTTACTCCAGTTGATTTTGATGCCAGGGTTAGATTTATCTCTGATATGCTTACTTATATGGTTGACATTTGGATCAAACATAATCATGAACTCCCGGCTCAAAATAATAGGAACATCAGTGATATGATAAACAGAATTGAATCCCAGTCCGAATTTTCCTACTTTGTCAACTTCACTCCTTTTTAGAGACTCTCCTAACCGAGTTATATTTAGGAAATCAGAGTCGGAAAACTCAGAATTATTGAATGACCACAAAGCTGGGCCATGACATGCTGCCATTCCTGGATCCAGAAGGTTCTCTCTTATATCCATATTTCTTCTCATGTCAATCAGGAAATTACATTCCGTTGCATTAGCATCATCAGCATTTTGAAGAAGTTCCTTAAAGATATCTGAAATGGAAGGGTATTCTTCCAATATGTTTTTAATTCTCACGGTCAGAGGCTCTCTTTGCCCAGATTGCTCAAACCCCATATTTTCTGGATTAATCAGTCTTGTGCTAAGGCATGGGACATTTAACCACTCAGCGGTTTTCATTGGTATGTCTTCATGCACCAAAATTATGGGTTCAACAGAATCCTCAAGCAAATCGTTTAAGTCATCAACTTTGATGTCACAGTAACAGCACTCATGAATTGGCTTCATTGCAAGTTTATAAGGAAGTTTGCCACTGTACAGTGGCATGGGCGTGTGCAGACTGGCGGGGATCTGATTGCTGTACAGCCACCTTATGATGCTCAACATAATGTGGAGGCTTTGCTTACTCTCTTGCTCCGAGAGAGAGTGCTCACTCTTCAGATATATTTTCTGAATGACCATAGAAACGTGGTCTGGTGTTAACTCCTCAATTGAACCACAACATTTAAACAACTGGTGAAACTTCGCCATAGTTTTTGGAACATAGTGTAGATAAGGTTGGAGATCAAGATCTGGAACTGATTTTATAACTGCTTGTGTGAGGGAACAAAATGTTTTACCTGTCCAAACCCAGGGAAATTTCAGGGCTTTAAAAGCTTCTTTGCCTTCTTCTAGATGATCATGCATAAATCCATAAATCTCAAGCAAGATATGCTGAAATTGATAGTAGTCCTCATCACTGAAGGTTTTAGAACTATGCCAATCAACTACCACCTTGAAATGTTTCAAGACTGCTTTTATGCTGGGCTTGGTGGGAATGCCAAGTGCTTTTTCTATATCTAACAGTACATTTTCCACAAGAGGAACTGAGGAACCAACTAAAATTGCGTGTGATATATCACACATTTCTGGTGGTGAACACAGATTACAATGATCCCCTTTCCAAACTAAGGACCCTGGATAATTTGGAGGCCTTTCCTTACTTGCCGGAATCCATTTTATCTTTTTCATCACAGCTTTTGTTTCAGGTGATTGAAGCAGCATATGGTTTTTGTTCAAAATTGTCAAGAGAGTTCTAGCTTTTCTTAACAGCAAATCAGGATTGGTGTTAGAGTCAGCATGTAAACTTTCAATTTTTTTTGCCACTCTCAAGATGTCATTTTCCTCAAGATTGGCTTCATTTTTTAAGCCTATTTGTCTCAGAGAATGAAGAATATCTGAGGATGTGAAAATAACAGGGGGGAAGCAACTTTCCTCCTCAGCATAAAACAAATGTTGCAGAAGTTCTACCTCAGGATCAAAGAGTTCGTTTGCTGACATTATCTGTTCTGGTGAGATCTGAATAAACTTTAGTGGTGTCAGCCAATCTATCACATCTGTATTCTCATTTTTCAGAAAAGTAAGATTTTCAAGAATCCATTGCATTATCTGTGCTGTTTCATCATATGAATAAAAATCACTTCTTATGTCATCTATAACAAACTTCAAACAGTCTGTGCTCTTTAGCTGTTCTATTTTCAGCAAATTAGCTAAGCGAATAGTTGCTTCATCACTGCTGTCAATTATTGGAACAGAAAACCTTAGACCAGGAGGAATTTTGGCAGTGTGGTGTAATACCTTACTACCTTTTAGCCCAGTAAAAACAGGGACACTTTCATCAGATGATTTTTCAATTTTTTTAAATATTAGCAATTCCTGAATAATTCTCTTCTCTTTTTCATTTGCATCTGTTAAACTAGCTAAGAATGCCCTAAGAGCATCTTTATGTGTCGGTGGGAAAGATGCAACCTGATTGCATAGCTTCTGTAAGGACATTTTTTCCATCATTTGTAAAACAGCACTTGGTAATGGTGGATGCACATACTTTTTTATAAGTGGATGTTGGATAGAAATATCCAGTTTCTTAAGTACAACTCCACCAATTTTCTGAATAATATCAGATAAATATTCTGGGAGCTGAGTCTCAGATTCGTCTTCCAGAATGATGGGTGATGGATTCCGAAATCTAACCAGTTCCAACGATGTTTGATTTTCCTCCAGCAGCGTCTTGGGGATAAGCGGCATTTCATCAAACACACTCAAGTCATCAGAAAAATGTATATATAGACTCTTCCAAACCATCTTCAGCCAGGAAACTGATGGGTGCTTTTTTTCTTCTAAGCCTGGATACCACTGTACAACCACATCTCTCCCAGGCCACACACTGTTCATAACTTCTTTAATGAGCCGGGCAAACCTTTCTGGGTTCAGGAGCTGCAGCTGAGTGCATGGCCTTCCTGAAATTACAGCAAAAGGGAAAAGTTGTGAAAATCACAGAGCAGAGTTACTTAGTGAATGCCTTCAGGGCGCAAAGAAAAAGGAAAACAAGGAAAAAAGTCTAACCTGTGCCCTGTCTTTTTGTGGGGAAAAAAAAGTTTGTTTAACAGGACTGCAGATACCAGCTTCCTTTGCTTTCAGAAGTTAATTAAAAGCAAATACATTCCATATTAGTTTGAAAATATAAACAAATTGAAAATTATCAGTATGTTATTACATTTGTTAGTTTAACACAAAAGTTCTCAGGCATACATAGCAACTAGAAGTTTAGAATTGAACCACAAACTTTTTTTGTTGTTTAGTTGATTCTTTACCCTACTTTTTTTCCTAGTGGTAACTAAAAATCTAATCCTTTATTTGTCTATAATTGCAAATGTTCAAATAGATTTGAAAGATCACTAGATACAGCAAAGTGGTTCAGGTGCAGCTGATCTTACAACTAAAACTGACAAACTAGACTCAGGCAGGAAGTGCTGAAACTAATTCTTATTATTGAAGTTCTCACTAAAGAAATATGTCTTTACATTCATGTCTTAATTATCATTAGGAAAGTTTATACTTAAAAACTAAGAACTTCCGGGGGTAAAACAGCACAGAATAAAAAAATACCACTACCTCCCTCAACACATCAGAAATAATTACAGAAGTGAAAGCAAGACATCTATTTGAATTTCAAATCTTTCATCACACATCTAGATAACATTGGCAATTTCTTGAAATCAACAGTCCAAGTAAAGATAGCAGTTGAGAGCAGTTATAGACATCCTTCGGAGAAAATCTTTTTTCTTTCACTTCATGCCTACAGAGCTACAGATTGTGATAGTTCTATTGAACAGAAAACAGGTAAACACATTAGCCTTGTGAAAGTGAGGAAAACTTGCAGAAGGGGGCCAAGGAAGATAAGAATTTACCTAAAAGCTAAATTTAAATCCCATTTCTTTATTTGAGAATAGAAGTTTAAAATACCGGTTTTAAAACTATATAGGTATACTGGAAAATCTCCTACATGTAAAATTATTAAATATATATAAATAAATCAATGAAAATATTGATAATTTCCACATAACATAATTACAAGGTTTTCTTAATCAACATGCATTTTCACCTCAGCTGTATTTAGAAATTTTTCATAATTATGTTAGGTTGCTATCTCTTGGCAGCACTATATTTGGCAAGGTTTTTTTACAAGAAAGCTGAGGCAATGAAAAAAACTAATCATCAAATCCACACAAATATCAAGCTTCAATCCAAACCAGTACATCTTAATAACCATACCTGAAAATCCCCAGAGAAGCTGTTGGGCTAGAATATAATCAAATCCATCTTTAGAAAACATCATGTGAGCTACATATTAATACACTAAGTATAGAAACAGTTACTAAGTAGACAAATACAGTTCACATTTTAGGAGAGTAAAAGTCAGATCTGTTTATCTTGGAACAACACAATAAAAACAATTGCACCCCATCTCAAAGAAATAATATAAAAAGTTTCTATTTCTGCAACTGTAGCAGAAATCTCTCTGATGTAATTTCTACAGATATATAAATAAAATTCTTGACAGATTAAATTTCTAAACCTGTCAAAACCCCCTCTAATACTTATTATTTATAGTCACATACAAGTTTTATGGTAGTGCAGTTGTACAATTATGCAGAATTGTTGAACGAAGAATAATTTAGGAGGAAGTAGAATGAAAAGTAGGACACCTGAATCTTGTAAAAGATTATCTAATAGTATTTAATAATTTCAAAAACATTTAGAAGAATATTCACCATATTTATTTACAAAAATACGTTCTTCTAATGAATGAGAGGTATACTATCAATAACAAGTCCCTAGAAAAATTTCATCCAAAGAATCTGCCAGAAGAAAAAGGAGACAAAAGCAAGACTTAAATGTGACCTAAAATCTCCCCAGTAACTAAAAGGACAAGAAATACTTCATTGAAGTTCTGAGACCTAGCCTGCAAGGGAAGGAGTGTCCTAGAACTTAGCAAGGGACTGGTTTAATAACATACAGGGTTTTTTTCTGTTTCTGTCACCTCTGCATTTTCTGCTTAAGATGTATTCAAGCATATACTGTATTTTGTTTTGGTTGTTTTGCTCTGTTTTTTAATTTAAGCTTGCTTTTAGATTGCTTTGTGACATTCACTTGGAGGAAATTGTCTAGGAAAGTACATCTTGAAAATCAGTTCAAGGTTTCATCACACAGAACAGGCATTTTTGAATACCTACATTGCTGTCTTACATAAAATCTTCATCCATCTAATCTCACTGTGGTAGTCTTGATACCTGTATATTTCCATTCCTTAAAAGGTACTATTAAACTGTAGCTCCTTATGGTTCTATCCTAAATCACAAATATTCCCTGTCTGGATACACAATTTAAAGTAGTCATTACTTTACATTCTGTTTAAAAACAGTACTGAGGGAAACTAACAGTAGAGAAAAAAGATTAAACTAAGCATATTCTAACTGCATTAGCAGACACAACATCCATCATCTAATATGCTGATAGAACTTTGAAAATTCTGCTTTTTAAAAAAATTTTCTTGACAATAATTTCGAACTTGATTTCTTTCATATTCAATTAAAGTCCCTGATTTAATAGATTCAATACATTTTATATTAAATATTTACATGTTTTACTCTATGCAAAAATTTACTCAATTATTTTAATTGTTTCATAGATGTTGTGCCATAATTTAAAAATTTATCACCTTGCCTCAGGATCACCTTATTTGTCTTTTGTTTTTGATAATGAAGGTATGATCAAAACATGGAGAAAGGAGGAGCTTTAGAACTCAACAAAAAGAATGATAAAGAGGAAAGATATAAAGGATTGAAGGGAAAAAAAGTTCAAAACACAGAAGAAATAGAGACTAAATGACTGAAGACCATGATAAAGGATATAAAGACAAGCAAATCAAGACTGTGAGTAATTACATTTTACACTTAGTTCTAACATCTTCAGTCTAAGAAAGAACTCTGATGAATCAAATAATTTAGGAAAATAAAAATACAAGAATCATTTCCTGAAAAGTACATTTTCTAGACAGTGAAGAACAGCTTACTTTTAAATAGTATTAATATATGGTGAGCTAGCAAGTGACTTGGTTTGCGAATTGTGTTTAAATGAAAATATTTCTGAGATTTAGGTGTCAAAATTATCAGTCAAATGGTAAACACAAGGGTGGAAAGGTAAGAGCAGACAAACTCTGAGAAGAATAGATACCAGAAAAATAATTGTGAAGACAGTTAAACACAGAGATATCTTATCTATAGATAAAAAAACCTCCTTCACCATGTCTTTTGATCGTGATTGGGAGTATTTCAGTAGGGCCATACTGACACGACCATAAACCATGAATTAAGAATCACGAAACACATGAGGTTTTTATTTGATCTACATGCTTGAGGCTGGATACTTCAACTTATTTAAACCAGTTTAAAATAAATGTACTGAAGTGATCTCCTGCAATTTTGAATTAAAAGATGATCTGCAATACTAAAGCCATGACACAGCTATTGCATATGCAAATAGTATAAATATAAAACAGAATTAAGACTGTCTTAGGTGGAACAATACTATTTGAATAAAATAGTATTCATCCTTGAATACATTTTACTAAATGAATATCTATTATTTTATCAGAAATTTTCATCCTTCTTCCTTTCCCTTTTTGTTAATTTATAATTTTCATTTGTGTCATTTCCAAATCAAAAAAATCCATCATATCTTAATGGTTTTTTTAGCTGACTGTCTTATTTATGAGAACTCAACCTCAAGAGATTACTTTAAACTTGGGTTTAGAGCTAATCTGTTTCAACCATTAGAAGTTCTGTAAGAGAATACAAAAGACACATTACCTCGGCTTTGGGCAGCTTCTTTCAAAGCAGCCAGGACCTCAGGCTTCAGGTCATCAGAGAGTAACCTTCCCTCCAGGCCAGGAAAGAGTGATCTAGCACACCATGAAAAATGAGCAACAGAAAAAAAAAAAAGACCCCCATACTTTAGCAAAGCCTCATTTATTTATGTTACTGTATAGACATTACCAACATAGTAATCATCGTGGTAGAACAGTAGCATGAAAAGCAATCATGTGCATATGCAGAGTAGGGCTTTCAGTAGACATGTTCTGACAAATAAGAAAGTTATACACTTAGAAGCAGAGAGTAGTACGGAAGTAATTTTTCCAACTACTCTTCTTTTCAAAGCAGGTCTAAGCAAGTTTTATTTGATAGAAAAACTGGGATTAAAAAACTATTTTCACCTATTTGTACTCTAACGAGAAAAAAGTTAAACTAGCACCTACCGTTCCATGTCTCTTAGAATTCTGTTCAAAAAGTTTACATAAAATACAACACATAATTCTAGAATGTCACACAGATCTGTGGATGTAAAAATATCTAGAGATTTCAGAAGATCTGCAGTCAATACTTAAAATTACTGTGCCAAGAGTCAGTCTCATCCTCCCTTCTCTTACTCAAGCACTTTAAACTGGCTTTAACTAAGGGCTTTGGTCCTTGTGAAATCAAAAATAAATATCCAGTTTAATTCTGATCCTGAGTATGTTCATTAGACATAAATCAAAACAGAACCTTGTTCTTCTACAGTTAGCAGAAAAAAAATTTCTAAGAGCTTATTTTATCTTGCTAGCAGGGTCCAAATTTGAATAAGAGCCGATCTCCTAAATTGAAAGGGTTTTGAAAGATCTAACATACATAATTTATCATACTTAAAACATTAAAGATACTTGATGTAGGCAAGAATAGAGGCAAAGAGAGCATTACTACTTCAAATTTCTGTTTCATTGCAGTTGGCATGGAGATTCATGCTTGTTATAATATGCTTTCATATCAGTTTTACGAGACTAATCAAACCAGGTCCATTATCAACGGAACCCAAACTGAGTAAGAAATACTGTTATCCTTAAGTTTAAAAAAAAAAAAGGTTTCTTATGACTAGTCTGAAGCAGGGCTCTAATTCATTCATCTCATCATGGGAATGTTTTTCTGTATTAGTATACTGGCTTCATATCTGGAAGGATTAACAAAGTGAAAGAACTACAAAAGAAAAATCATCTCACAATAGATGCTAAAAACCTTTTTTTTTTTTTAGAAAAAGACACTAGAATCATGGGCTCTTAGTAGCTTTAATCCCCTGATAAATAACCTGAATTGTTTAGAGCGAGAAAAGATTATGGATTTATGATTATGAGTTTAAATTTATGGAGCTTCTGGAGTGGGTCCAGCAGTGGGCTATGAAGATGATTAAGGCATTGGAGCATCTCTCTTATGAGGAAAGGCTGAAGGAGCTGAGCCACATCAGCCTCGAGAGGAGACAGCTGAGAGGAGACCTCATCCATGTCTACATGTATCTGAAAGGAGGGTGTCAAGAAGGTGAAGCCAGGCTCTTTTTTGTGATGCCAAGGATCCAGGCAATAGGACAAGAGGCAATGGGCAGAAACTGATGCGCAAGAAGTTCCAGCCAAACATGAGGACGAACTTCTTTACTGTGCAATGACCTAGCACTGGAATGAGTACTGATTGCTCAGAGTAGCTGTGGAGCCTCCCTCGCTAGAACCATCTCCCTCAAGAGCCATCTGGACACAATCCTGTGCCATGTGCTCTGGGATTGCCCTGCTTGAGCAGGGAGGTTGAACCAGATGCCCCACTATGGTCCCTTCTGACCTGACCCATTCTGTGACTCTGTTTTGAATATAGCAGAAAAAAAACAGCAGCAGGCTTGAAGATATGCACATTGTTTTGAAGAAACATGGGAAGAAAAGTTACTTGTATTCAACTGCTTTTCTTTAAGATTGTCTGTCTGTATGTGTATTCAAAACAATTTACATAAGGACCTCACTTTTTACCTTAGTAATACCTATATGGACACACTTCAACACACCTCTACTTCCCTTTTAAACAGTCCACAGAGCAGTAACAGTAACAAAGCATATGACAAGTGTCACATTTTCTCAAGCTGAGGATCTGAAAATCAGTGTAACTCTGAGGCAAAGGAGAAGGAGAGGTCATTGTAATTATGCATAGAGGTAGCACTTTGGAAGGGGAAACCAGTTAGACATTTGTGTCTGACTAACTTCAAGCCTTATGCCTTTAGACATTGTGTGCAGAATGGTCCAGATTTAACAAGTATTTAATACATACATACATAATCCAGTACACACATAAAAAGCAGTAGTTGTGCTTTCTCCCCAAGCTCATTTATTCCAGCTAGCCTGCTCTTTGCTATACCCTCCCCAATGTCAGTGCAAGCTCTTTCGGCTGATGAAATGAGAACCAAATTGGAGTACTGGTGCAGCTGGGAAATAAGAAAGGAAAAAAACTAATTGAAGAGGGACTGGAAAGAACAAAGGGAGACCAGATGTAAAAGACAGCTCATCATAGTATCTGCTTATTTACTGAAACCAGTTTTTAGTAGTACCTCACTGAAATTAAGTGTTGTGATGAAAAAAATGCCAGATGTAATCTCAAGCCTTAAGTTTAATAAAAGCTCTTATCGTTAGCTAATTTAATGAACTTCCTACTATGCATTTTGGTAATCTCCTCGTATTTGTAATTCCAAGAAGAAAATGAACTGGGAATGTATCCTGAGGTATTCTCTTAAAGCGTAGATCACACAATTCTTTTATAAAGGGTTAATGGCAAATGGGTGTCAAACTTTTCAAATGAGACATATGCACACAGACATATACATATATACAGAAAATTGAGTTCTATCTATGTCTTATTTCATCACAATACAGGCTGCTGCATACCTTGTTTGTTGACAAGCAAAGAACAGTCTGAAACTCTGTTTTAACATATAAATTTAAAAAAAGAAAAAAAACTAACAAAAAACTCCCCCCAGTATTACAAATATTAAGCATACCTGGGATATTCTTCTGAGGTTATGTAAACTACATCCTGTTCTGACACAGATGAGGAAAAAGGAATAAAATTCCCATTCTGTAAAGGCAAAAGCTCCAATCCAATCAGTTCACTGTAGACTCCATCAGAAAGCACAAATTCTAAAAGATGAAGCTTTTCTTCAGCAGGCCCACTGTGTCCAGATTTTCTTAGCACTTGCCGCACTACAGCAGGAGTCACTTTTTTCACAGCTTTAGCAGCAGAAATAGTAAGATGCACTGCACTAGCAATATTTGCTGGTACCTTGGCAATCTGCTTCCCTGAATTCTGGAGGTAGTTGAGGACAGACTGTGTGTACTCCAAACTCTCATCCATTTCAGAAAAGTGCACCTGTTCCACCTTTATCCACTGATTACTCACTGAGTAAATAACTGTGTGCTGGAGCAGGTCTTTAAAGAGAGGTACTACAATTGGTTTCCAGGGTACCCTGATTTTGTTCTCATCAGGCCATAACCTATAAATTCTTTCAGGTGACAATGGAAAATCTGAATTCTTCTCAGTCTCCATTCGTTTGATAGCTTCCAAAATAAGGGTGGTATATGCCTTAGGCACTATATTTACCACAAGAAGATCATTCCACAAAGCTGCTGGATCTCTCCACTGATCCAACTCTCGCCATTTGATACTCCTCCTATTGTCTGTGAGACCAAAGAAACCACTAACATGAACTGGAAGTCCAGTTTTGCTTTCTTCACCTGGAGGCAAAGGCAGAAAACAAAATGCTCTTCCTGAAAAGTCCGCTACAGCTCCATTTTCCTCCTCACTGGTTGCTAAAGACATGGCTATTCCAATAGTAGGAACAAATTTCAAGTCATCAGCTAGGCAATCCAGTTCTGTACACATTCCTCGACCACCCACACAATTACATACTAACCAAGATGTTTTCTGTGCGTCCTTAACACTCTCATCTTCCACAACTATATTTACATGGTATGTCACACATGTTATGCTATTGCTTGGAACTCCCTTACAATACTGATTTATTGCAGTTCCCAGGATTTTGATAGAATTGGGTCTTTCATGTTTCAAGGCCTTGTTCTCACTGGCAGTTACCCTAAAAATCAGCCTCTCCGTTCCATCAGCTTCCCGAACGTGCAACGAAACGTCCTGAACACTCTTCAGGAAAAGCAAAACTGTGTCTGCATCTGCTCTGAAGGATTCAAACAGCTCCAAAACCTTCTGTTTGTCATAAACATTGCTGCTTAGCTGGGAAGGCTGCAGGCGAAGTGGGAAACGAAAAAAGGTACCAGGAAAGTTTCCATTCTTAAAGGTTTCCTTTGTGCTGCCAAATACACCGATGAAAGGTGCAAATTGGTCCGCAAGTTCATTTATTTCCTTGCTATCTTCTTTTAGATTCCAACACTGGCCCGACTCATGAGGTCCAAAGAGGGTTTGATGGGGATCAAGCATTCCAATCTGGTCACCACTGAAGATGCTAGGGACATCTGTATACATAAAAACCAACAATTATTAACAATCCTAAAGCAACATATTTTTAAAATACAGTCTTAAGGAAAAATTTTAAAAAGGCAAGAATAAAATATTCTAAAACTGTGACAAATTGAGTACAATCCCCAGGGAAATGGCTTAGTCACCATCCCTGGAGGTATTTAAAAGACATGCAGACGTGACCCTTAGGGACATGGCTTAGTAGTGGACTTGGAACCATTAGGCTTATGGTTGGACTCAATGTTCTTAATGGCCTTTTCCAACCTCCATGATTCTATGAGTCTGATAACATAATTTGGTGCTTACTAACAGGGAAGAAACAAGCACACACCTATTCTGCAACTGAATATATAAATACTCATTCAACCATTTGAATTCTAGCAGTGAGCAATAGGAAGTACAATTTCTTTCAATTACATACTTTTACATTTCCAGTATTTTCAAGAAAAAACCCAACAAATCAATTTACTACATGTGTGTTCTACTAGATTCATACTTTGCAGATCTTGAAGGCTGGCAAACAGTAGTTCTGTACATTTAAGAGAACAAATTCACAGAATTATCAAACCACTAAATGTATTTATTTTATTCATGCTCAGCTAGGCAAAATATTTTTTTAAATATCATGTGTCTTACAAATTCACAAGCTAAAAATTTTTATTTCAGCAAAAACTTGCCTCTTATCCTACACTATTATAACACTACACTACACTATGTGGAGACAGTAAGCATCATTTATGCTTCTTCTGTATCACAACAAAACATTCTGGGAGAATAATAGATTTCAAGACTGAATATTACAAGCTTGCAAAACAGTATGTACTATTTCTTTCAAGTGTAAATATGCATATTTACATATCTCTATTACATAATATCTTTTCTAGCAATAAATAAAAATCACTACTTATTATACAAAGAACCTGCAGAAGACTTTCAGTCTAGTGAGTAGAACTTTCACACTTCTTCTTGGATATCTATCCTATATTATGAGCCTCCATAAAATGAGCAGCAGTGTATAACTGAAATACCAGTGTAAAGGAACATTCATTTCAATATAAAGGACTAAGTACATAATGATGCTAATAGAACAATCTTCTTCACAAACCTTCAAAATCAAATAGATATCTTATAGGATTAGAGAAGAACAAGAATGCTTCATAAGAAACTATAGCCACAAACTAATTTTAAAACATACTATAGAAAAAATATTAAATGTGAATATCCAAAGTAATTTAACTCTTTAAAACTTAAACATTTTCTTTTTAAAATAACTACTAAGATTACCTGTTATATGATAAACTGAATTAAAGCCAATTCCAAATCTTCCAACTTTCAGGGGATCATCTTTCTTTCTGCTTCTTGCGATTTCCTGTATACCATGCCAGTCCTCGGGGGTGAAAATTGCATCATTGTATGCATAAAATGCTGGCCCTATAATAAACAGGCAAGAATTAAAAAGATGACAGAAAAAGAAAAGTACTTGATGTTTAAAATTTCTAGGAAATGAACTCACAGACCTGAGAAAGCATTTCTTTGATGTGCATGTGCAAATTTAATGGAGAAGCTATGACTAAGCTGACATCAAATTATGCCTGGTAATGGAAAAAAAAGCAAAATGCGAAAGCAAAAGCGAGGAGATGAATTTACCTCTGTAAATGTTACTTAGATTTATATTGTGATGTGTTATTTAATTCTTGCGTCTACATATGATTCTGAAAAACTGAACAAAAAAGCAGAAAACAACAAAACTTCTGAAAAAACTGTCATGTGGCGCAAGGCTTAAACTCAATCTGTTTAGATTATCAAAAAGATGTTTGAAAAATATATCAGTCACAGTCTAAAGATACCTACACTGGAAGGGAATATAAGGCAAGATAAAACAATAACCTATGTCTAGAAAGTAAGACAGACAAATTCACATTAGAAGACATAATGAGGCTGATTAACAACTGAAAAAAGCCGGAAGAAAGAAGCAGTGGAACATCCATCATTGAAACTTCAAATCACAACTGAATGCCTTTCAGGATAACTATGCAAACAAATTTTTAAAATAATATTAATAATAATTGTTAAATACATAATTGACCTTTATCTCACAAAGCCATAGCAAATGATGTAAAAGCACTGAAGTTTCAAGAAATTGGATTTACAGTATACAGACACGATGGAACAAAGTTGGGTGTAAGGTCAAGAGAAAAAGGGATGGGGAAGAAAACTGAACTGCCTGGAGAATGCTGAAATGATCCAAAGGTAATCCCTACATTAAAAACTGGTGTGCTGGCTTGGGCTTTATGGTAGCTGGGGACTGTGCTTTGGATTTGTGCTGGAAACAGTGACAATAACACAGGGCTGTTTTAGTTATCACTGAGCAGAGCTTTTACAGAGCCAAGGCCTTTTCTGCTTCTGGTGTGGTCCAAACAGCGAGTGGGCTGAGGCTGCTAAGGAGAGGGATAGCTGGGACAGCTAACCCCAAACAACATGCATATTGAAGAATAATGGCCAAATTTAATAGAACTTATACTTACCCTGATATTGTGCCATGTCCTTTGACCATAATGTCTCTGTTCCGTACTGAGTTTCATCATATAGAAACCTAACCTCCGTGGCACCAGCATCTTCTGCGTTCTGTATCAGTTCCTGAGGCAGACAAAATATATCAAAACAAAGTATAATGCAGTAATACATATTCTAGCAACGGCCCAAAATGGTTTTATCCAGTTTACCTGCATGAGAATAGGTATCCTTATAAAACAAATATTCAGACAAATACTATAAATATGATTTGAATTTGGAGCTCAAATACCATACAAAAGCAGTCACAAACTTGAAAAATAAGCTACTAAGCTGTTACTGCGATATTATCCTGAATCAGAGCTGTAAAAGTCTCAAAACAAGGCAAATGTGAGAAGAGAAAAACAAAATTAAATTTGTCAAAGTGCATTGGGTAAGGCCTAATAAACAGTTGTACAACAGTGAGGCAACCACTCACAAAAGGATAATGCACAGCACTCTTCTTTACATCAACCGAATTAGGTTCAAGTTAACATTTCACAGTATGAACCAACCATTCCTGGGCCATGGTGTTCACACCTCTAGCACCCCTCCAGCAAAGAGCTGCAAAACAGTTCTGAGCAGCAGCTTCCTAAGTCACGAACCAACAGAGCAGCAACCCTGTTGAATGAAACCCACAGAGTGAAAGAGGCTTATATTAAGATTGAGTATTTGTTAAATAGTAATAGGAGTGATGACAGTTACAGTAAACTGAAATGTCAGTAAACTAGTTCTGTAGTCACGACCACTAATAAAATATGCCTATCCAGTCCTGTTTTCATCAGCAGTAGGCATGTAAGCGTGATTATAAATACCTACGGGATTACAGCCTCACACAATGGTCTATTTACACTGAATCATCACAGTCTATCAGGGCTCCAGACACATAAACACGTGTGTATGTTTATGTGGGTGTGTGCAAGCTTGGCATAAGCAAGTATTTCAGCTGAATTGAAAAGCAACGTAGACGTACCACGTGCAGTGTATTCATACACTTTAATTTCATTCAGTTATACATAAAAGACTTGATAGTAACATGAACTTGTACTTAAAAAGTGCATTAACTAGCAGAAAGTATTTCAGATTAGGTTGCATTCAAGTATACTACTGAGACTAAAATAAGCACACTTATCTGATATCTGGTTTCAAAATTATAACCCTTTTATTTTGCAGTTTTTGACATTATGTTCAGTCTATAATGCATATTATATTGTCACTTCTACAAAGTTTTGAAGTATTATGAGATAGCAAGAAATATACCTACAGTTAAGCATAAATAACAAATGTTTAAAGAACGTTTACAAGATATTTATATGTAGTTCTTCTTCTAAAAGAACAATCATGACAGTCCTTCATGAAGACACAGTAAGATAGCCCAAAGTTTCCAGAAATACTAAATACTAAGTATGCCAATCACCATGAAGTCAGACTTGCATTCATGCTGTGGCACACAGGGTAACTGCTACATTCAGCTGTAACAGCATTGTATCTGAAGACTGAAATAAATTTTAAGATATCAGCAAAATTTTTGGTAGTAAGCTCTCTAACAATCTGGTAACCCTAAATTGCAAATTATTAAAATAGCATCATTTCCACTTTTAAATTTATCTAATTTCTAAGGACATTACCTTATATCTTCATGTTGGAATGAAAGTTTGGGCTTTAAATATTGAGGAGGTCTGAGCCCTTCTTACTTCTTAATTCAAATGTATTTTACAGATGCAACTAGTACTGAGAAGTAGTAAAAATGTAAGCACCCCTCCTACGAACATACACTGCTCAGAACATACCCAGGAGGCAATTTGCCAAAACAGTTGAAGATATGCTTATCTTGGGCTTTCCCACTAAGCATAATCAACTTGTTGTTCCATGGTTGCAAATAAGACAACAGACATAATGTTGTCATCATCTGTCAACATTTGTATTTGTGTGTGTTTTGTATGTATGCATGTATAGAGAGATAAGATATATATGTATTGAATCCCATTAGTTAGAACCTAGTATTCTCATACTCTAAGAAAATTAAGTTCCTACCACCCATGTGATGAAGCATGCTGGATGAGAAGTTTAACATCCAGCTAATCACCCCAGATGCTCTTAAAAAAATCAAATTAATTTTCAGACATTAGCATAGGAAGCTATGATAAATCACATAATTAACCTTCTACTGAGAAAACTCAGAAATGTTTAAAGAAAAAGAAACAAACAAAAAAACACACAAAGCACACAACTCGCTTTGTCTCGTCCACAGAAAGGGAAACATGTATCTTCTGTAGTACAGTGAATGTAAGATAAAACAACCACATTTGCTGGGAAGTGTTAAACTTTGGCATTATGTCATGCATATTAAATTACTGTTAAAAATACTATTTATTGCCTACCTTAAGAATCTGTCCTCCCTCAGGGTATCTTCTTAATATATCCTTTAGAAAATCAACAAGTGGTGGAGTTGTTTGTCCAAACCGACCTAAAAACAAACAAATTATTTTTAAAAAATCTGTGTATTATGCTACTATGCACTTAATTTTAGATTTTATAAAATACTAAACAATTACTGGAAACTATAATTTCTTTAAATTAACTCAAGGCCTATTATTGTAAAATCTTGTCTTTTCAGAATCAATTGTGAAAATCCTACATTATAAATCTTTTAATTTAAAAAGTTGAAACAGCAGTCTTGATATTGAAGTCAATGAGCTGTTTCATATCTAGATGAAATAAATTTGGAGGCTTAGTCTTTGCAACAATTATACCACAATTCCAACTACTTGATGTTCAAAAGTAGCAATTTCTAAAGGACCAGTACTTTTTAAGAGGCAGGACAGTGTTCCAGGGCAGCAGCGGCTCTAACCCTTTTCCAGCCAATGATGATCCCCACTGACAGATACACACACAGGCACAGAAGGTTTTGGCTCTGGTCTACTCTTCCTGTTCTGACATACTCTGAGCATGGACGTGGTGCCAGCCTTGGTGTTGCCAGGGCCTAATGCTGGAGGGAAAAGAGTTCCAGCACCACGAGCATCTGCTCCAACAGAAAAAGCCTGTCACAAAATGAAAGGTTCAACAATCTTCATTTCAATCTCCAGTCTGAGACTGAAGGGCAGCTCCCTAAACTAAACCTCTAAAATATGTGCTTCAAACCAATAGCAGTGATGCAATCCTCACAAGGAAAACAGACCCTAATGATGCTCCATCTAAAGCTTCCTTTTAAAATTATTAATAAGTAATTATTCTCTCCCTCTCCTCTGCATATACATGTGTTTATGAAGCACGCAAATTCAAACATGCATATTATGCATATTCTGGAATAAAATAGTAGGATAAAAAAATAAAGTGGAAAAAAGGGGACAAATAAGAGTTTTATTTGCTGAGGAAGCATCAAGTAAAAACATCAAATTTTTTTTCTTTAAAATTTTCTTGCGTCACTTTAAGGTAACTTAAAAGCATCAATGAAAAAATAAGCAAGAAATTGCAACTGACAGCTGAATGTGTGAAGTGTTTCATAACTTCTGTTATTTTTGCAGTACACAGAAGTATATGAAAGTCAATATGCAGTATGCATACTTCCAAAATAAGGTGAACTGATCAAGAGAAATTATCTAAAAATAAAGAAATTGATCTTCTCTAAGTTGGAAAGGCAGGTGGAAGTGTTTAAACAACATATTTCTTTCACCATGGGAACCACCACAAAAGCAGACAAATAACTTTTAAGTGATAGGAGTGAAGACAGACTTTGTTCTCTTTAAGAGCAGAGCTCTATGTATGTCACAAAAATTACTCTGGCTATAGGTCATTATTTACTGCATCCTATAAAAGCCTAAACTGATTTTTCTTGAGTATTAGAGCTGGTCATATTTAACACAAAACTGGTACCACAAATTTCAAGAAGAAACTTTTCCTACCATAAGAGCAGGCAACCCCTTAGGAGCCCAGAAAGTCTGTACAGTCTCCATCCTCTTTCCCAAGCTCAACCAGATCAACCCTCAAGCGACCCAGTCTGACCTCAGAGCTGCCCACACTATGAGCAGCAGGCTGGAGTGAAAACCTCCAGATGTCCCTTCCAAAGTGAATTATTCTGTGATCATATGAAAAGATAATGCATTATTTGATAGAGGCCAGCAATGAATGAACATAAGGGGGACATGGATAATCTTCAAAGTACTTCAGCAACCCACGTGCTTGGTCCTACTGACCATGCACTTCCAAATTACAAATTCAGGCCATTTCTTGATTCATCTGCTGTAAGGAAAAATCTCTGAACTGGAAGACTCCATAATGAACACAAAAAGCTGATACTGAAGCCTTCAGATATTTCAGATTGACTTACATCAGAACTGTGGGCCAGGAAAGGTTAAGCACTTTACCTAGACATAGATTGCTTACAGTGACATCCCTAAGAAAATCTCCAGTCTTAGGATCAAAAATATAGCAACAGTTTTTCTTTCCCGTGAAAGATTTCTTCGGGTGACTACACTTAATTCTCTATATACTTGCATGGCAGAAAATAAGACTCTTTTTATTTAGTTTACCACAGCCTACACACAGCAGAACATCAGAGTAAGCAATCAAGAACGACAGAAAGAAAAAGGTTTCATGTCATAAAACCATGAGGTCCATTTCCATAGGTGTTTTCTGATCACTTCAAGCTCTAGAGAATGTGAACATGAACTTCTGGCCAATATACAAACTTCCCTCTGTCACTAAAAACCCATAATCCAGTAATACATGCCTTAAATAGGCTAAGAAATACAGTATTTTGTGAGAACAAATTAAATATCTGCATGAAGAGTTTCCTTCATCAAGCCATCTGATTAGCATTTATTTCATTGCCTTACAATAAAGTTATTGTGAGAAGAGCATTAATGCTAGCAGCCAAATAAAATTATCATGACAGATTTTAATTAGAGCATTTCTGAAGATATTCAGTTATCAAGATACCATACAAAAAATACATCTTCAGGCATTTTTTAATAAAAATGTAAATAATAGACAGAACCAAAAGAAAACCAAACTATCAAAAAAAAAAAAAAAAAAAAAGCCCTAAAAACTACAGAAGAAATCCATAAATTTTCAGCAATGTTATAATTTTTTACGTCACGGTTACTGAAAAACCTTTTTGCATCACGGTTACTGAAGATCCTTTCAGTATCTGAATCATTTTCAAGTATCCAGCTTATTTTATACAAGACGAGGCAGCCACAACACTACTGAAAGGCAAGTCTTATTGATTCCAAAAGACAGCAATAACCTACACATTATATCACAGGGAAGAAAAAAAAAAAACCACCAAGACTCTTAAAAAGAGAAGTTTAATTTTTCTAGAGCAGAACAAAAAGACCAAGTGACAAACGTAGGACTTACATGAAAAAATAATTGCTTCCCATTTAGAAAAGATAAAAATTTCAAATAATTCCATATTGCATCAGAAAATGCTTTGAGCTTCCAGTTTATAAAGGGAGACAAATATTTTCCATACCTCCTCCTTTCAACCCTTTTGACTGAAGCTCTATAAAAACTTGATTTTGAGACTTATGAAGATCCCCAATCTTGATACCATCAGACAACTGAAAGAAAAATAAGACAGATATTGGTCAGAAGTATCAGTTTGATAATAACAGGACCAAAACAAATTAAGTGGAAAAAATGCCTATAGAAGCATACTAAGAGGAAGTCATTGCCTCTTTTTTCTACAGTTAAAAAGTTTTGTATTCAGGGAAGTTCTGGAAACATAAAACTAAAGCAGTTATTGTTCTCAGGTGCATACCCACAAAAAAAATTAACATATTCAGGAAGTACATAGTCTGTATACACCACAAGTACATCCGGGTATGCAATTTCATAGGGGGCTTAAACTAACCAGTATCAGCTCAAAGCAGCTGGCAAGTCACTGTGTGGGGGCAAAAGAGTGTAGGAGAAACACTCCTAGAGAATTCAACAGCCTCATCCCCCATTACCTCTACATGCAGACCCATCACAGTATGATCAAGGTTGAGGGGACCACTGAAAGTCACCTAACCCAACCTCCAGTGCCTCACCAGGAACATCACAGACAAACTGAGGCAAACTGAGCAACACATCCCTTAGCAGCCATTTGGGAAAACTAGTGAGTAATCATAGCACATAAAGGCTTTGTTGCAATTCTAGTTTCATATGATGTATGCCTCATTCACACACAAAGTGTTGCTAGAAGACTCATATATGACATATGTTATGCTGCACACAACAATAAATGCAGAATTAGAAGGCCACTGCACTAATTAGAAACTATATTAAAATATTATTATTATGTGAAATTATATTATTATATTAGTTAGAGTTTATAGTAGGTTTTGAGACTACTTCCTCACTTTGATGGGTAAAAACAAATCGCTAGAAAGCAGTTGGTGTTTACACAGACATAAACACTTACAATCTAACCGCATTTAATAAATGACAGCCCTAGTCCAGAGTATGTAATCATTATTTATCAACATAAGTAAGAAAAAGCCCTTACATTCTTTTTAACTTGCACCAGTTTTAAATAGTGATTAAAACAACAGTGGGTTTACTGTAAAACTGCAGAAATATTGTACTTCAGTTGAACACTCTCAAAACATAAAATTGGGTATAACTATTCTGAAATCACTAAAATATAAAGCAAAACACAGAATGCTGGAACCCATAACCAAGCATTAAAGGAATAGAGTAACTGAATATTCTAAGATACAATTTTTGTACCATGACACCACTTGGACATTGAATAGATCCAAATCAATAGGGTAAGGAACTAGGAGAGAAAAAGCTATTGGACTTCACTTAACATCTGTTAATTGCACATAACAGATTATTTACAGATGAATATTCTACTGCTCAGAAAATTAAAGTATCATTTGATCCTAATAAACAGGAGTTCAGAAGTTTATAAAGGATTTTCAAATTTGCTACAGTACAGAATAAATATTCCCATATATATTCTAGTTTTTCATTAAAAAACAAACAAACAAACAAACAAACAGAATAGCAATTACAGTCTGCTTACTGACTGTTCCCTGCAAAAGATAAGTTTTCTGTGCCAGTCAGATCATTGCTTCCAGGCAAATTTTAGAAAGTGATACAGAGTTTGTCCTCCAAAACAGGAAGGCCTGGCAAGAACGAAATCAAGGACACACAAAACCAGGCAAGAAAACAAAAGATAAACTACACTGGCAGTTGGCTTCGAACCTGAGCCCTCAAAGACCACTTGTGCTGCCCAGGTTCTTAAAAGCTTCCTGAGCAATACAACCAACACATGTATCTTTCCTTGTATCACAGAATGGTTTGAGCTGGAATAGGACATTTGAAGACGACATAGTTCTACTCCCTCTCCCACCATTGCCATGAACAGGAACTAGATCAGGTCCCTCAAAGCTCCATCCAACCTGACTATCAACATTTCCAGTCATTGGGAATCCACAACTCCTCTGGGCAACTTGTTTCAGTGTCTTATTACCCTTATCCTAAAAAGTTCTTCCTTGTGCTCAATCTAAACTTATCCTCTTTTGGTTTAAAGCCATTGCCCCTTGTCCTATCACTTCAGGCCTTGGCATAAAGTACCTTTCCATCTTTCTTATAAGCCCCCATTACATATAGGAAGGTTTCCCTAGAGCCCTCTCCTCTCTACAACTTTGCAAATCCCTTTTGCCCTATTTACCACTAATTTCCAACCTTCTCTCTCTCCCCTTCTTGCCTCTACTCATCCCATCCCACCAGGTCTCCAGGTTCCCATTTCCCAAGAGCACAGCTAGAAGCACAGGAAGCAATACTGAAAGACTGTACAGAACAAGGTCATTCATTCATTCATTCGACTCTATTCTGTGCCCAGACCTCAATTTTTAACTCGTCACTTTCACCTCAGCTCTTGAAACTGACCAGAGTGCCAGGAGGGAACACATCAGCGCTCTGGTGAATTTCTGCTCTCCCCAACAACTTCCCGAAGAAACCAGCGTAAGAACACACGGAGAACATCAGGGAAAGTAAAAAATAAAAAAAAATTAAAAAAAAATAAAAAAAAAAAAAGAGAGAGACACAAAAACTCGGATGGTAAAAGCTGGCACCACCAAGAACGGTATGAGGGTCGTCCGTGCTCCCCAGAGAGACCCCTAAGGAGGACAGGCACACCCGGCGCTCCCCTCAGCCCCTCGGCCCGGCCTCACCTCTCTGCCGCGGTGCCACAGGCGCTGCT
>VWZU01009054.1:3651725-3664302 GCA_013397095.1 Sterrhoptilus dennistouni
CCCCGGGGCCCTGGGGGGGAGAGCTCGGGCCCTGGGGCGGGGCAGAGGCTGCAGCTCCGCATGTGGGGCCTGAGCCCTGCCTGAGGGGAGATCTAGAGGTGGCACCGCAGGCACATCCCTCCTTCGGCACTAATTCACTGCAGTCAGGCACCACCGTACGGAGCAAACGCGGTTACAGCGGATAAACATGCTTTCTCAAGGATGCAAAACAGGGAAGGGAACATTGCTTTTCTGCTCTCTGTCAAAGGTCATGCATCCTGCCCTGTCTCAAAGGGTGTGTGTTCAGTCCTCATACTTAAGGAAAGTGCTCTCGCTCCTGAAAGGTGAGCCTTAGCCCACCTCTGGTCCCAATGAGCTGAGGAGAGAACTTTGAGAAACTTACGGAGAAAGCAGAAAGGCTACTGTACCGTGTCCAAAGTTCTGTGCCCGGGACTGTGGGCTGTGCATCATGAGGGGCTGAACAGCAGCCCTGCTCCAGAGGAGCCGGGGGTACCAGGCTTTCCACATCAAGGAAAGTGAGTCTGCTCAGTGCTGGCGAGGCTGGGTCTGGGATACTGTGAGCAGAACATAATAGTGTTTAGGGCTTGTTTTTTTTCCAGGCAGTGGGTCACTGACATGGTCAGGGGCCCAAAGCACGTAACCTAAAGAGAATATGAGGGGAGTTGGGTTGTTCAGTCTGAGGATGAGGAGAGCATGTAGGGTGCAGTATGTAACATCCTGCATTTATGAATGGCCGTTTCAAAGGCCATGGACCTGAGCTCTTCTTAGAAGTGCAAGACTAACAAGGGGCAATGGCAACAAACTGTAGCTTGGGAGGTTCTCATGAAACAGCAAAGAAAATCCTGTCGCTATAAGAGGAGCTGTCTAGAGGTACATGACTGATATGACCAATACTGATCCTCCTGCTTTGAGCAAAAATATGGACTCCAGCCAACAGTTCCTCTGCATTCCAACGGGTCCTCAATTCCAATCCATGACTAAACTAAAAACATTTAAGACCTTACTCAGTGACAGGGAGCTAAAACTGATGGTTGCCAGCCAAAGGCAACAGGTTCTGTGGAAGAGGAAAAAGACACAATGAATCTTTGCAGAAAGTATCGAGCTAAGAAAAAAAAATAAACCAAATAAAATGGATAGAAGGCTAAAACCCCACAAAGATCAGGTGGATCAGGATCCAACATGGTATCTAAGTAGGTAGATATCAGTGCTACAGCTAGATTACTAGTGCTACAACAACTGATTTTATTCATCAGCAATATCTCTATACGGAATTCTACAGGATTATAACAAAATGTTCAAAATATTGTCAGTCTGATCATGCATTCACCAGAAATAATACAAAAAGTATTTTAACATTAACAAGATGTCTCTCTTTGCTTTGGTTTAGGACTTCACTCATTTTTCTATCATTTTGTCCTTTCAACTTTCCATTTTGTTACATCCCCTTCAGAGTTCATCATTTCAGAATTTTTCCTACTCTATCCAAAAGAATGAGAAGGCTGCTTTCTAATCTCTTAATGTTTATCTTTTTATGCCTTAATACCTGCAGAAGGGACACAAATGAGGGTGGCAGGGCAAAATAGAAGGAGTTGAAACCCCATGCAATTCCATCCATATTAGCTACTAAAATACTCTCCAGACCAGATGTGAACCACCAAGCCTCACTGGAAAAATCTAATTCTTCTCTGCTTGGGGTCACAGGAGTGATTTAGCATCTTATGAAGCATGCACAATTGTTTGAATGGGACTCTGGAGAGGAACAAAGCTGTCTCAAATAACAGCCATCTCTCCTTGTGAAACTCCTCAAATGGTGGGACACATTCAGAGCCATTGGCCATCCTGAAGTTCCCCAACCACATGGCAAGACAGTACTTACAAATTATGTCCTGTGATGATTTAGCATTAATACTAGAGGAAAAACACTTTGTGTACCATAGATTCTGCCTAGTATGTGACCTCTTAGTAGAAGGAAAGAGTTGGGAAGAAGTGGTAACACAGAGATGGAACCCTTCAAGGCTCTGGACAAGGGAGTTGGACTTTTGAGCTATTGGAAATTAGCCATGCCTGTTCTCACAAATCTGATCTCCTTACTTTTTCTTCATATCTAAATAAAAATATCCTAGAAATTGATGATACAGAAATCACACTGACTGGAAAAAAAAATACATGTTCCAGCTTGTAGATTTTTGCAACAACAAAAATAAACTTTAAAATCTCACTTATCCATTGGAAAACAAAATATGGAAGCTGGGTAATCCTAGCAAAGTTCAAGGTATCATATACAAATTTGTTATGCTGAACCACTAAAAAATAATTTTATGTAACAATGTTTTAAAAAGTCATTTGACCCTATCAGCTAGGAATTTTTGGCTACCCATAGTAATTTTTTAAAAAAATCCCAACTTTTACATATTAAAGCGTTGGGTCTGACTTGAGAGTTTTTTAATATTATATATATAATTTCCTATGCTAACAATTTTATAACCACCTTTCCAAGCAGAACAGCATTTAGATTTAAAAATACATATGGAAAATTCCTCTGTGGCTATAAATAAATTCTTTTTTGGTTCAGAATGAAGTCATCTAACCCATACAAGAAGGGACATGCTATTAAAAAAAAAATTAAAAATTTAATACTCCCTGTAACATTACATTTTTTTTATAAAATGGAAGCCATTTTCACAGTAACATTTCCTTGAAGACAGAAAATTCTGCATTGCACAATCCCCTGCTATTTGCAAGTATTTAAAATAAGACTGCAGTAGAAGAAAAAAGATGGATGCAAGTCCCTTCCATCCTGTCAGCGTGATTAGAAAGTTTGGAATGGAGTCTACAAAAGGGGTGTATGGTGTGATAAGAAACAGACATGATTAGGTCACTCCTGCCAGAGGGAAACCACTGCAGCACAGAGGCTTCCAGCACAGCAAGTAACATTCTGCAGTGCTGGCAGGCAAGGAGCAGTGAGTCAACAGCTTCATCTGGGTTTGAGACAGTGCACACCAAACTTACAGCAAAGCTTTCTATGACACAGCAAGTGCTGACCTTCATTCTTAAATCAACTCCTTAAGTGTTGCCAACAGATGTTTTAAGCATTGTACTGTATGTATTTCCCAGCAGTCAGAGATTACAGATTGCATTGGTCTATAGTCACTGCCAGGAGCTTGCTTTACCCTTGCTTAGTAATGCCTTTTCAAGAAGTTTGAAAATAAGCCTACCATTTGTTGATGACACATGTGCTAGCCATTGGCAAGCCACCCCTTACTGTACAGTTTCTGTTTCATTTGAATACCTCCACTGACAGAAAACATCTAATTTTTTTCTAGCTAGAGTTCTATCTAATACAAATGGCCAAAAATCCCAACCTATGGCATGTGAAGTGTTTGATTCTAACAAATACCTTATTTTTCCTCAGATCTATTACACATTGCATATTTTGATGAAACTATTTACTTCAGATTGGTGCAGTGCGTTTAAATAAACACTTCTACTCTGCATCTGTCATGTGAAACAATTATTAGCAGTTTCTAAGCAAAATATCTACATGATCATAGCTTAGTCAAACAGTGAAGAACTGAAGTATTATCTTATTCCTTTCTCAAGCTGACGCATTTCTAAACATCAAATATCAACAGCACAGGATACTTTTGAA
This sequence comes from Sterrhoptilus dennistouni, assembly GCA_013397095.1. Classification (NCBI taxonomy): domain Eukaryota; kingdom Metazoa; phylum Chordata; class Aves; order Passeriformes; family Zosteropidae; genus Sterrhoptilus; species Sterrhoptilus dennistouni. Next base: position 3,655,375 of record VWZU01009054.1, read on the forward strand.
TACTACTAAAAATGAGCAAAACCTTTAAGGGCACAGGGACCAGGAACAAACATTTGTTTTCATCTAATGATTTTGATCTCTCTGTAATTTGATTTAGTGTTCAAGTGAGTTCCTTGATGGAAGTAAGGAAATTCTAATGGAAAATATTTAAAAGACCGATAAAAGTTGTTTCAGTTTATTCTTTGCAAATAAAGAGCAAAGCAAGGAGGCAAAAATAAATTACAATATTTCAAAATTTCAAGTGCTGAAGTAAAATTTCGTCTTTGATCCACCTTTAAGGAAATAGTTGAGTTGTCCTTGAAGTGACAACTCAACTGTAGAGCAGTAACTGTTACTCCACAAATTTGAATTGCTGAGAATCACAGAATTTTTGATTCCAGATGGTACAAATAACAAAGTACCAGTACAGAATGTTTGACATTTCAAATTATGTAAAAGATTAAACCAAATAATAAAAATAAACTCCTCAATTGCTCTTTAGGGATTGCAATAGGAGAAGCTACGGTGTTGCAAGAGCTGCTGTTGGCATGCATTTTTTAATAAGCAATATGTTAAATTACTGGAGGTATTCTCTTTTGGCCTTTGGTGCCAATAAAAGGGCCAGATTTAGAACATCCACTTTAACCTTGAAACATCAAAAGAGCAGAGCCTAAATTTGCAAATTGATTTCGGGGCCGAATGTAGGCATTCATTAATCCAGGCCTAGGTTTTTTTTCCTCTGTTCAGGACACAGATTCATCAGGTTATCAAAGCTAGGGTTTTTCCATTCTACCTTAAAACATTTTTCCGATTTTAATTTCAGAGTTAATGAAGCTACTATCTCTCCACTGAGGAAAATCAGCTCAGTAACTAAAATGGCCCAGATTACACATGCATTAAACATTTTAAGAAGTGTGTCCTTATTTTTTCTGAATACTCTATCTTATAATGCTCCAAAGTTTCATGACATTTTCTAGGCGTCAGTGAACAGAGTCCTTAGTATTTAGAGAAAACTAGAATATAAAGTAGAAGGAAATACAAGACAAGTAGTTTTAATAATTGTGAAAAACCACAACTTCAAGCACTTCTGCAACTGTCTCTTCATCAGATAGTGGATGATAAACAACAATATCCTTCCAGATAATCCTAGATCTTCTCCACCTCCATATCAGTTTTGTCTCACTCATAACACAGTTCCATATAGAAATACAAGCTACAATATATCCTTGAAAACACAGGACAGGGGGCATAGAAGAAGAGACATGAGTTATGTGTAAGGCCTAGTAAGAGGAAGGGAGGAGAAGGGGAAGAAAGCACACAGGTCATCCTCTTCTGGGTAAACATGGAGAAGTGAAAAAGCCTTCAGAGATGCCCAGATGTATAAGATTTGCATTAGAATGGCCTAGTTAACTAACCTACAAAAAAAAAAGAGAGAGATTCAAGCCCTCAGATCTTCTATCCACAGTCACCTGGCAAAGCAAATATATCAGTTCCATGAATTTTCATAGAATTACCCAGGGAGCTAGTGGAACAGACCCTGAAAGAGTAGTCAGCTGTTGCTGACAACCACTGTCTAACACAATGCAAAGCCTGCCTTCTTAACACACAGGAAAAGCAGAGGCTGTACATTAAAGAACTGCACATCAAGGAGGATTCTGCAGATTGCAAGGCTGAGGGTGGAAGCTGCCTTCTTCCTGCAGGCCCACTGACAGCAAATAAGAACACTTCTAATTACAACTTCATGTTTTGTAACTTACAACAAGTAAACACTTATCTCATAAAATTTGTTTAGACATGGTTCACACAAAAGACTTGCTTTGCATTTTAGCTGTTGGAAGGAATATACATTCATCCCAGTGAAACAATATGTAGAATTAAGAGTTAGGCAAGCACGGAAAGAACCTTTTTCTTTCACTGGTTTACAAAAAGTGCTATAGTGAAAGGAAATTGTAAATTGAAAGTTAGACTATGAACCCTTTAATCACAGGATTTTTTTCAAGCAGTTCTAATTAATTTCATGGAGACAATTCATAAGTAAATGCAGCAGAACCTGGCATCTATATAATACTTTGTAATTTAAGAAATTAATTTCACCTTTAAAAATAAGAATTTTGTACAAATACTAGGCAAGTTTTAGACTTCTTTAAATTACTGACCATGGATGACTCACCAAGAACATGGCTAACAGTAAATTTTTTCAGGAGATTTTTTTTGTTTGGTTGGTGGTTTTTTACCTGTTCTTATCCTTGATCTCCATTGTCTCTTTGATATCTTCTTGATAGGAACATGAAGCAGATATTGGATTTATAAATTAGAAAGTTATTTTTTAATCCTTTTTGTTTATCATCTCTTCAGTGGACGCCAGAAAGCACAAGCATATGAAAGTCAACTCAGTATTCACTCCATCCTTTTTCTACCCAAGATGTCTCTGTGCATCAGCATATGCTACTTCTCCAATTTTCTTTTAAAGCCACTTGCTTAATTGTTCACAGAAGTTCATTCTCTTATAATCAAGAACAGATGTAACAGGACAGATCTCAGAAAGCAAGGAGGTCTCGTTCAGTTTCTTTAATATACCCTGAATTCAGGCTATATTCTTGTGCAATTGATTTATATTTATCTCCTAGAAAAGGAGTGGGATTCTGGAAGCTGCTGTTTCTGTTTGTCTTCCTTTTTTTCTGGAAGCAGGCACAGTTGGAAGAGTATTAGTGAGGCCCAAAGTCTAACATGTCTTCTCCATCACAGCTGCCAGAATATACTTCTTAACATCAGCCCAGGAGTCTGGAAGAAGAGACACAAGGGAAAAGGGGAGGGGCATTAATACGAAACAGCGCTGAACTGACTGGTATGAAAAAGCCATTTCCTTTGAGGGCATAGTTGCAGTTACCAGTATTGAGTGAGTCATGATACTAATTATAAACTGCCTTGTGCGTTGCTTGTAGGCACACAGAGGGAGAGCTGACACAGAGCAGTGAGGTTTCCTGCTTCTCCTCCAGTTTAATACCACACAATCAGCACGGTGACAAGCACGCAGGGCTGTAAGTGTGCTGACTGAATGGGTGTCGTGGTTTAATGCCAGCTGGCAACTGAGCACCCAGCAGCTGCTCACTCACTCCCTCCCAGTGGGATGGGGAGCAGAACCAGGGAAAAAGGGAAAATCTTTGGGTTGAGATAAGAACAGCTTAATAATGGAAATTATTATTATCATTAATACTAATAAGAATGAAATAATGGTAATACAAAGAAATAAAACAAAAAGAGAGACAGAAATTAAACCCAAGAAAGACAAGGCACGCGTAAAGCAATTGCTTACCACCAACTGACCAATGCCCAGCCCATCCCTGAGCAGAGATCCATCCCTCATGGCCAATACATCCCAGTTTACATAGTCAGCCTGATGTTCTATGTTCTGGAACATCCCTTCAGCCCCTTGAGCTCAGCTGTCCTGGCTCTATTCCCTCCCAGTTTCTTGTGCACCTCCTTACTGTGAAAGTACAGAAAACTGAAAAACCTTGATTTAGAGTAAGCACTACTGAGCAACAACTAAAACATCAGTAAGTTATTAACATTATTCTTGGACTAAACTCAAAATTATTGTGCTCTACCCACTGTTAGGAAGAAAATTAACTCTATCTCAGCCAAAACCAATACAATTGATGACTGTTCTAGGATATATATTCCTCTATATTTCAGTCTGGATATAAAATTATGCCATCAAGGAAAATAACAGGCTGGGCAGAACCTTCATGGAGAAGAAGTTTGCCCTTCCATTCAAATGGGTTGCAGCTAAAGGCAGAGATTAACTAGCTTGCAATGACTTTCCACCAGGAGGATTCAGACTCTTCCTAGCTAACCCCCAGTCCCAAGGTATATAGGTCAACATTTTTGCTACCTTTGGAACTGTTTCCACTGGATTTCTGTAGTACTAGAACTGTGTACAAGTGAGGCAAAGCACGTGTGGTCAAGCTGCAGAAAACAACATATTTCAATATTAAGTTATTACCCAAGGAAGATATGTTTAGGAGACCTGGGAGTATTGACATATTGTTCTGCATCTGTGCAAATGTAAATCCTTCTCTGAGCCTCGGACAGTGTTGGCAAGTCTTTTCATAATGTGCAGTTACATATGTCCCTCTCCAAACAGCAATGCTCAGACATTCCTTGCTGACCCAGAAATGAAAACAACTGTGGCTAAATTGCAAAAGATGAATTAGATGTAAGCATGATAGTGAGATACAAATGCTATGAAAGAAAAGGAAGTAGAATTTGTGGTTTGAATACTGGGGGGGATTTTGATACTTAAGGATTTTACCTACTCAGTAAATAAAATGTCGAAATGTAGGAATTCTGAATGCATGTTCACTGAGACAAGCATCATAAATAATTTAAGTTAGCATAATGTGTAATTAAGTGGCTTCAATATAATTTTTTCTTCCTGTGGATGCTGAGGTGCATATCTACATTATAATCAAACAAAAAGTCCACCCTTAAGTCATACTTAAGTAATAAAGATTGAGGCAAAGGGCCTTGCAAATCCAGTCCCATTTTCCCAGATGTGAATGATTTCACAAAGAGCAAAACTATTGCAGCCCAGCTGCATAATGGGTTGCAGTTGGGAAGGGAGCACTGAGGAAAGGCGTTTTGGCTGCAGTGGAAAGCCAGGCTTGAGAAGGCCAGGCACTGTGTGTGTATCCATGGCTGGAAGACAAGTGTAGTTTATACCAGTTCACCTAAAATGTCATTAGAAAAATCACACATGAAAAGTATTTCAAGTTGTTTGAGCAGCTTCAATTGCCTTAAGGAATGATAAAGCAAAAATATGTTATAATAGAAAGTAATAGAAAGCTAATTATGACTTTAGGAGACAGACTCTCCATAATTAGTGAGTGACACACTTTCTCAGACTCTGTTCTATTTCTAGACTTGGTCTCTCAAAGATTGCCCTTTATTATGTTGCCCCCTTGATATGTTACTTTTCTTGGTACTGACACATGTTAGGAAAACAGAAATATCTTCTAGGAATTTTGACAATGACACCTTGTTCAGAAAATTGAGAGGTCCAAATTTCCTAAAAACAGCCTAAAATTATTGATACAATAAATAGATTTCTTAGCAGAAAAGCAAGTTATAGCACAATGTGAAGTGACATCTCTACACCAGCAAATAATTCCAATAGTCCTCAAAGGTGCTTGGTCTTGCCAGCATAGAAGTGACCAAAAGGTGTTGTCAGTTTGGTGCCAGATCACATTACAGTCCTAGAAAGATTTCAACACAGTCATGTCTATGTTGTCTCCCATGGTGAGAAACAAAGCCAACTTGGCTGTCAGATACCAGATGCAGATTTATCCTGGCACACTTGACTTGCTGACCTTACACTTCCCTGGCGCCTGAGCTGGTCATACAGGTTACCTTATACTTTTATATGGTACTGAGGTGCAGCATCTGAGAACATTCTCCAATTGAATTTATTGCTATAGCCAATCATAAATCATAAATAAAGGGAAAAAAAAAACCAAAACCCAAAAACCATTTACAACCAATGCCTATGCCAATTTCCTGCTGTGAAATTTATTACTTTTTAGGATAAAACACATTTGCTGGAGGATTTTATGTGTGTCTTTAATTGAATTTTGGTGGAGGAGGTTTAGCAGTCAAAGTGCAAAAACAATCATCAGATACTTTGTGGATGCCTGTGATTTGTTGTAGGTAGGAACCATAGGTATGGCTACATAAATAACTAATTTTGCCTGCAAACCAGGATAGATATATAGATATAGATAGATATAGATACATATACTGCTATAGAAATTTTTGTTTTCAAAACTATTAGTGGTTGTCTGATTATCTATCTGTTCACTCCTTCTCCATCCTGATTAATATTAGGATCAGCCTAAATGATATACACTGAGTTTCTTTCTGCAACAATAACACCTAAATCAAAATTAAGTCCATCCAGCAGCATGGGTAAAATGCAAGAACCATCTTAACTACTGAGCACAATCCAAAGCCTTGAGTAGGAAATCTGTGGACAAAGTACTGCAGTAGCTAATGCTTAATTTTTGTTTTAGACAGTCTGAAAGCACAAATTGTTCCTGTCAACACTAATAACTTATACTAGCTGAGTTCAAAATGTGTTTCCATCAAATTAAATTCAAGGCTATCACACAACTGCAGGTACCACACAAATGTAAAGAGTTGCTTCTCAGAGACACCTGTTCTACAGAAATTTGAGACAGACCTGATACAGTGAAATACAATAATGTGACAGCGAGCTATAAATGCTGGAAATAAAGTAGTTAGGTCCTTAGCATGTTAATTGTCTAGACAGTTTTGATGTAGCAACTTCAGCTGAAATGAGTAGTCCACACCATCAGCAGACAGAAATCAGTGCCATCAGCAAAATATACAACTCTGCATTTATACTGTTATGAATTACAGAAGTTAATATGCTTTATCACATAGAATTTTAAGATCAAAAATATACTGAAAGCATTCAAAAATGCCAATACTTTTATAATAATAATTATAGATTTGATAATATTAATTCTACAAATTCTATATCATTAATGTTTATTCATATTATAATCAATAAAAATGCTGTACGAAAGTGATTCTTTTTCTAGAATGTGATGATTTTGATGCATTTGCACAGTAGTCATTGTTGCTTTTTGATGAAACACCACAAACATACATACAAGGATAAAAATATTTAACAGATGAAAATCAGGACAAATGCTGCAGTCAGTTTTTGAAGCAAGTATTGCTTGTGTCTACCCTTTCCAAGTCCACACTAGCACCAGGAAGAGCAGCAGCTATTTCTCTTAAGATGGCCATGAGCTGTCAGTGTGCACTCACAGCCCAGAAAGCAAAAGGTGTCCTGGGCTGCATCCAAAGCAGTGTGGGCAGCAGGGCCAGGGAGGGGATTCTGCCCCTCTGCTCTGCTCTGCTGAGACCCCACCTGCAGTGCTGCATCAGCCCTGGGCTCCCAGCACACGGAGGACAGGGACCTGCTGGAGCGAATACAGAGGGACATCAAGATAATTAGAGGAATGGCACACCTCTCCTACAAGGAAAAGCTGAGAGAATTGGGATCGTTCAGCCTGGAAGAGGGAAAGCTTCATGGTGACATAATCAATGGCCTGAAGAAAGTCTAAAGGAAAGGTGGAGAGGGACTTTTACAAGAGCCTGTAGAGACAGAGCAGGAGGGAATGGATTCAAACTGAGGAAGAGTAGCTTTAGATAAGAACTTCTCAAGACATTTCTTTACTGTGAAGGTGGTGAGGCACAGAAACAGACTGCCCAGGGAAACTGTGGATGCTCCATCTCTGGATGTATTCAAGGCCACATTGGATGAGGCTCTGAGCAACCTGGTATAGTGGAAGGTGTCTCATACCATGGCAGAGGGTTGGAACTAGATGATCTTAAAGTCCCTTCCAAACCAGACCATTCTGTGATTCTATGACCTACAACAAGGTTCTGTAGTTCCCTCAAGATGAGTGAGGACCCTGTCCTACTCTTTGGAGTGCCATGCCTGCAGCATGGCAGTCATCTGACCATCACTGAAATTGATTCATTGTGAAAATTTCTTTATTATTAGAGGAAAGAAGACAGCCTGCAGCAACAATCAATGAAGGCATAATGATAAGTAGTAGTTCTGATGTGGATGCATTTGTAGGACATACTGGAAAAGATTCCAGAGTTGCCTGAGCAAACAGGGCAGCCACTAGCTCCAAAACCAGACGCAGACTAGCACTAACAATCCAGCACTTCAGCAAGGAGAGCTGACAGTCCTATTGTTCTCAAGATTAATCCATTATTGCTTCACAGCTCAATGCTGCATGGATACATCATCTGACCATTATCTTAAGACGTGGAGTTGAGGAAATTTGTCTCAGATATAAAAGAATAAGTTAACTGAAACCAAAAATAGGTGCCGTACCAACTTTATCTGTTTCTTTCTTAGAGGAACAAAAGCAACACAATTCCTAAAAGTGCTTAAAACAAGACCTGCCACACTTCACTCATAGAAAAGGTGACTCAAGAAGTATGATTACATTCAACAATAGGAAAACTCTAAAAATAACTTGCAATAGTATGAATAAGTTTAATTCTATGGTATTCAAATTACCTCACAGTAACCATCTGGGACTGTGTGGTTGAATTTTGCATAAAGAGTCCTTTAATCAAATTCTGATTAAGTAAACTCAGATACCAAAGGACAATGTCTCCAAGTGATCTCAACAATAGCAGCTGGAGAAAAAGGCTTTTAAAAACCCACAAAACTGAGAGAAAGAGCCATGTGGTTAAAACCTCACTGCTGTTCTCCAGATATGTGGAGATTTTAAGACCTTTTCTCTGAAATATAAAGCAATGGTTGCCATAAAAAAGGACAAGCAGAAAGAGAGCCATTTGTGTTTAGTGTTGGTTCTGAATCATTTAATAGGCTTTCCAATGAAAGGGAAAACTAACACTGTCTATGAACCATAATACATAAGCCTAAAGAGTCACAAAGATATAAACAACGGGCTATTAAGTTGAGGAAAAATAGCATATGAGTTATGACTTGACTGCATATTATGATGCCCTTAGAGATATACAGCTTAATTGATAAGCTCTTCTTGCTCTAAAGCAGGGTACACTAAGTCTGAGCTGGACACTAATTTCTAGTGTCTGAAACAGTCTAGACTATCCACCATAGCAACACACTGTTCTGCACAGACTTGCCAATGCAAGAGTCTATGAATTATCTACCAGCAGGGTGTCAGTCTCACAAATCTCTGATGATAAGCCAGATGAAGGATAAGATAGGAACTGAGCCCTCAAACAGAAAATACTAAAATTTAGTCAAGTGCTCTGAAAATACAATGCCACAGGAAGGAAGGGAACTGAGTACTTTTACAGAGTAAAAAAAAGTTCTTTCCCTCTCTCTCACTCTCTTTTTTTTTTTTT